>PVIW01006508.1:0-86147 GCA_004026585.1 Noctilio leporinus
AAAGGGGGAGGGGGGAGGGGGGAGGCAGAGGCAAAGAAGGGGAGCAGCTTAGACAAGAACCTAGTATAAAGGAACCATGGACATGGACAACAGGTGGGATTGACTTTGGGGGGAAAGGGTGGGTGGGGAGGGGGACAGAGGGGAGAAAAAAAAGGGATGGATGTAATACAACAACAATAAAATTAAAAGAAAAAAAAAATCTGGGACACCTTTTTCCTTTCTCTATCGCTGCTACCATATCCCAACAATCTTCCTCTCTGTAGCACTACCACAGAAAGCAAAACCCTAAGGGGAAGTTATGCATTAAGCAAGTTGTATCCTTCACCCTTGCTTGCTTTGGTCTTTAGGTGTCTTCTGTTTTACTTTTTTCTGCCTTTATCAGATTCTATTTGGAGACATTTGGCAATGGCTGTAATTTTAATTATGTTTTTATATTCATCATTAACTATGGCAATTCACTTCTCCACTTAATTTATGTTATTTATAAATAGGTCCGTTACTATGCTATAATTAGAGATTACTTACTGTATTCAATAGATCCAATCAAACAACTGGTTGTGAATCAGAGTAAGTATGAACTTCAGGTGTGGCTGTGTTGTTACTGGAACTTAATGAGGGTAATGTGGTGATTTGATTAGTTGAATTCACTTGTAGTTCCTTTAGTCAGTGTCATACACATTCATAAAAATTCAAGCTACAGCAACCTCTCTTGAAAGAAATGAATATTTTTCAATTTTTGTATTTTGTAATATTGTTTTGTGGTTTAAAATTATGCAACATTATCTAGCTCAATGGACTTTGCTAATGAAATGCCTGAAGGAAAATTTCCCTTTTCTGGGAAAAAGATATGCATTGCTGTGGTATATTTTGCAAATATTTCACGTTTGTGAATAAAGAGAAAGCTTCATGAGCAAGAATGTTAAGGTCTATGTTTTCCTTTATTATTCAGTCTGGTGTGGCAGAAAGCCCGTTTTCCAGAAGTCTGCCTTGCAGCAAAACCAGTGCTAGTTCATGGAGTCCTCAGTGGTGGGCTGGAACTCACTTGTGGTACTCCTTGAGGCTTGCTTTCCTCATTCCTGGTGTGTCTGTGAAATCACCCAACCATCTAAAGATGAGACCAAATTTTAAAAGTCCTTTGAAGGAAATAAAAGAATTTCTGGGTATTGTAAAAATTGATGCTAAAATGTGAGTTTCTTTTCTTACGTTTGCTACAGTGACTATTATTTTTTAAATGATACATGTGTGCTTTGTATTAATCAATCCAGAATTGGCATATGAGAAAAATTTATAACAATAAAATTAATCTATAACCCATCAGACATTAAAAAGCCCTTTCAATGAAAAAAAAAAAAAGATGCTCTGATATTCTAGCAACCTTCAAATGGCATTTCCTGTGGACATAATATTTAAGCTTTGACTAAAGTAGGCTTAGTCATTAAATACTGCTCTGTTTTTATGTCTTATTGAATCTTATTTTTCAAGTACTTATATTTTTGTGTTACTTTAATATTCTTTACTAAAGTTTTTCAGTAAATCTAAAAGATCTTCCTTCTTTTTCTTTAGTTTACCTTAAAACTTTACATCTTTTCTCAAGAGGCTAAAACAATTTAATTCAAATGCATCTGCTCATAAAATAAAGTTCCCTTCTTTAACAACTTGTTGTAGTTTTCCTTACCTTATATAATTTCACTGGCTGAATCTCAGAATAGGTATTTTTTTCCTCTACTATTTTAAAAATATTGTTTGTGATGATGTCACCTGGGAGAGATCAACAAAAAAGGAAGCAAGGTGTCAGCATACAAATGGGGAAAAGCTATTATAATGTCATTGTGATTTTTCTCCTCTTGAAAAAGGCATACAAATTATTCTGATTGCATTTGAGATGATACATGCTTTAACTTAAAATTGACAATAAATGAAAGATAACTTTGTACAGCTTAGCAATACTTGACTAAATGAATATTTAGTTGTTTTTAACTTAAAATAGCTAAGCTAATATAATCCCATACCTCTATTTAGGACTTAAGTGCAAATCAATAATTTTGATTGTAGAGCATCTTACTTATACATGTGACTTGGTTCTGTTCTAATATTTGGCATTGGGAGATTATACTTCTCATTACTCTTGAAATTAGGCTTATTGAGTAGACTTGCTCTGCTCAATATGTCATAACCTGTGCCCCATCTTGGTGGAAGCATTTCACTGCTGTGGTGCCATCCTAGAGTCTGCTGCTATTGTGGTTTTCCAGATGGGAAAGATTTCACCAATCCAAAGTGAGGATGGCAGAGATCAGAAATGTCCCCCAATAGCATTTCTATGTGGGAGAAGATATGATGAAAGTGACTTGAAAAATAATCATGACATAGACTAGTCTATCCTGGCAAATGCCCTGATATGAAATTATAGCCTTGAAGAACACAGAATAGGTCAAAGCAAACCTACTCGTTTTAGGCAGGGAATGTAAGAGACTGAACCTTGGCTAGGGGTTAGGATTATACTTCTTAGATGTTAAGATGGTGCCTTGAGATCCAACATGCGTGCAATTACTTCCCATGTAAGAACAACAACAACAACAAAGCAGATCCAGTAGCTGCTGGGTCCCTGAGGATCAATATTACACTCATCTTTGGCTGTGTACTTCAAACTTGAGAGCAAATGCCTGGATATTGACAGTATCTTTTTCTGTCTGGCTGAGGGCAGAAATTTTCAACCTTTTTCATAACATGGCACATAAACTAATTGCTAAAATCCTGTGGTACACTGACAATATGTTTTTTGCCAATCTGACAAAAAAGAGGTATAATTTTGTATATGTGCTGCCTAAGCAAGCACAAAAGATGTATAATTTTGATTTGTTCACACTGGACAGCTATTGTTTTGTTGGCTGTTGTCATTTTTTTCTTTATTTGGAAATCTAAGGAAAAAGATGTCAGTGCCCTTGACTAAAATAGTCAGATGTTGCATATTTTAAAAGTCCTTGAGGCACACCAGGGTGCCCCTAGCAGCACACTGATTGAGAATTGCCAATCTAGGAGAAAACAAAGCAAAAGTAAATATGAACAATTTGCATCAATTTTTATAAAATATTTTCTTTGGTCACAAAACATGGTCAATGGACTTTTTTAAGTTCTTGGAGTTGAGTAGCTTAGTTCGAGCTACCTATTAAGAAGGCTTATGGGGGAAGTAGATACACCTAGTCTTTAAATCCTTGTATTAGTTTGGAAGCAATTCCAGAAATATCCTCACCTTTGGTGGGGGGAGTGAAATTCTAGCTTTGATATTTACTAGCTTTATACATCTACATCTGGATATGTTTCTTGGTTTCTATAAACCTCTGGTTTCTTTCTCCTTTTATTTTTATTTGTTTCAATATCTCACACTATTATTATAATTAGAACATAAGAAATCATATAAAATATCTAAAGAAATGTTGCTCCTGTATCCTCCTACTAATCCTCATCCTCCTTCTCCCCCTCTTCCCCTTCATCTTTCTCCTTCCCCTGTCCTTTCTCCCCCATCTCCTTTTTCTCTTGTTTCTCCTACCCACCCCTGTTCCCTCTTCCTTTTTTTTTTTTTTTTTCCAAAACACTAGGACACTAGTCCAGGTAAATCTAATCATTTAAAAAACTGGGCATATTTTGCACTTTCCCTGATCTTTTTACATATACGTACTTTTCACTTCTCTTTATCAATTTTTGCTAATTCCTTCCTTTACAAACTCTTAGTATTTATCTCCATAAAATAACTTCCAATCAAAATTAATTCATTTGGCTCCTTTTTCTTCAATGACTTCTCTCTGTTCAGATTTCTTCAGCTATTGCAATGTTGGTGTTAAAGTCTTTTAAAAACCATTTGATTTCAAATTCCTTAGTGGCAAGGCTGTTGCTTTTTGTTTTAGTTTTTTAAAAAATAACATGGTGCAAGATTATTATGAAAATAAGAAATGAGGGGAAAAAGTAGGAATCTTCATGACCAACATGTAATCTTTATTTTCATGTGTTCTACATTGCTTTGGGAGTCTTTTAGTGCATATATACCATGAGAAAGCCTAATGTAAAAACATGTTTTTATTAAATACAACAATGAAATGTTTTTTAAATTCTCACCTGAGGACTTTTGATTTTCCACTGCTTTTAGAGAAAGAGAGGGAAGAAGGGAGAGAGAGAGAGAAACATTGACGTGAGAGAGAAACACAGGTTGCTTGCCTCCCATATGCTCCCAGACAAGGGATTGAACCCATAACCTAGGTATGTGCCCTGACAGGGAATTGAACTTGTAACCCTTTGGTTACTGGATGATACCCCAGGGTTACTGAGTCACACCAGCTAGAGACAACCATGCAATTTTTAATGAAATATTTTATCGTATTGGAATATTTCAGAAGAAAAACCACAGTGTAATTGGAGCCATTGCAGAAATCCATTTATTTTCCTTCATAAAAGCTTTACTGCCTAAAGAATTATTCTGACATGAAAACAAATATAATTACGGAAGCCATTCAGAGATTGGAATTATTTTTTAAACTGCATTTTAATTTAATTCTGTGTCAATTGATTTCCTTTTATGAATGCCAGTCCTTCACAATTCTATTCTATTTTTCACATCTCCAATTTTATGTTTTGTTACTATTTTTAGATGCTTCAGGTATACAAAAGTAATGTTTTAACCTGTAACCATAATTTACATAGTAGTTTCTTATTAATTCTTTAATTAATTATATTTGGTGCTCACTAGAATTTCTTGTTCTGTATTTTGACTATATTGTTTTCAACTAGTTTTTCAAAGAAGGGCTCATTGGTGCTCTGTTCTCTGAGTTTTTCCTATTTGCTTTATATTTACACTGTAGCTTTGCTCAGTTTGATATCATTAGATAATAGTTTTACTCATAGATGTTTCTTAAAGTATATTCTATTGATTATGCTGTATAGCTGTCCCAAATTCTGTTCCTTTTGCTCCTCTCTACCCAAGACACCCATACCCTCCTGCAGTCCCACCCACCCCTTAGTTCGTCCATTGGCTGTGCACGTAAGTTTTCTGATTTCACCCTTTCCTCTATTATTCTTCACTTCTCTCTGTCTTATACCCACCAATTATGTTTCCCAATCCCTGTACCATTTTCCCATTTCATACCCTTCTCCCTTCCAACTGATAACCCTCCCAATGACAATATCTACGATTCTGGTCCTGTTCTGGTTGTTTGATTAGTTTGTTTTTGTTTTCATTTTTATTTTTTAGGTTCTGTTGTTGATAGTTGTGTCTGTTGTCTTTTTTAAAATTTAATTTAATTACTTAATTTTTAAGATTTTAGTCATTGTTTTTCAAGAGAAGGGAGGGAGGAAGAAAGGGAGAGAAATATCAGTATGTGGTTGCTTTTCACCTGCCTCCAGCTAAGGACCTGACTGGAGACCTGGCTCACAACTTGGTTATGTGCCCTGACTGGGAATCAAACCAAGAACCTTTGGGTTCACAGGCTGGCACCTATCCACTTAGCCACCAGCCAGGGCTTGCTGTCTTTTTAACGTTCACAATCTTGATCCTCTTTTTCATAAATAAATCCCTTTAATATTTCATATAATAATGGCTTGCTGATGATGAACTCCTTTAGCTTTATTTACCGTGTTTGGGAAGCACTTTATCTGTCCTTCTATTCTAAAAGATAGCTTTACTGGATAGAGTACTCTTGGTTGTGGATCCTTGTTTTTCATCACTTTGAATACTTCTTGCCAGTCCATTCTTGCTTGCAAAGTTTCTTCTGCGAAATCAGTTGATCTTCTTATAGGAACCCCTTTGTAAGGTAACTTTCTTCTTTTCTCTTACTGCTTTTTTCTCTTTCTCTTTAATCTTTGGCATTTTAATTATGATGTGTCTTGGTGTGGTCCAATTTGGGTCTAGCTTGTTTGGGACTCTCTGTGCTTCCTGGATTTATATGTCTATTTTTTTCATGAAATTAGGGAAGTGTCCCTTCATCATTTTTTCACATAAATTTTCAATATCTTGCTCTTCCTCTTCTCCTTCTGGCACCTTTATGATTCAGGTGTTGGCATGCTTAAAGTTATCCCAGTGGTTCCTCAGCCCTCCTCATTTTTTTCAATTCTTGTTTCTTCTACTTTCCGAGCTGGTTGACTGTTTATATCTTCCTTATGTTCCAAATCATTGGTTTGAACCCCCTTTTCCTTCCCTTAACTATTGGTTTTGTGTATATTTCCCTTCATTTCACTTGGCCTAGTCTTCATTTCTTCCTTTCTGTGTTTGCTGTATTTAAGCATATCTGTCAAGTCTGTGAACTTCTTTATCACAAGTGTTTTAAGTTGTGTCTGGTAGGCTGGCAGTCTGTTCATCTGTCAGGCTGGCTATTTCTTTGTCATTTAGTTCAGCCCCTGGGACCTTGTTCTATTCCCTTTTTTTGAGCCATATGCCTCTCCTCATATTGACAGGCTCCTGTGTTTGCCTCTGTCTTAGGTAGAGCTGTCACACATGTTATACTGTAAGGGGCAGAGCCTTAGGTATTCATCAGTTCAAGTGACCCATTTGACCACACTGTGGAGCTTTATATGGGAGGGAGGTCTTAGTGGGAACAATGCTGCTTTTCTAGGCACTTCTCCTGCCTCCGTATGGGACTGGCTCCTCTCTAACTGTTGCCCTGCCCATGGTTCCCAGAGTGGGTGGGTCTGTGGATGTTTCAGGACTGTGGGGGCCTCTAAACAGACTCTGTTGATAGCCTGGCAGTTTCTACCTCTGCCCCAACCCACACTGGTTTTCACAGTCAGAAGCAATGTAACTTTATTTTCCCCTTGACATTGGAACTTTGAGCTGCATGATCTGGTCTGGTGCCAGGAACACTCAATCAGTGTCCCACCACAGCTGTCATGCTGCCAAGTCCTAGGCTGCAGAACCACATTTTCTCTGTCCTGTTTTCAACCCTCCTACCTGTCTGGATGAGTATTTCTTTTCTTTTTTTAATCGACTTATTATTGTTATATTACAATTATTTCATTTCTTTCTCCCATTCCTCTACCCTGTTCTTCCATTCTCTTTTCCACAGTCAATCCCCACCTCCTTGTCCATGTCCATGGATCTTTTACATTAGCTCCTTTTCTAAACCTGCCCCTTCTTTCCCCTCCTCTATTCCTCCCTGCTCCCTCTTCCCCTCTGATCACTATCATTCAGTTCCTTTTTCTCCTTCATGTCTCTGGTTCCTTTCTGTTCATCTGTATGTTTTGTTCATTAGTCTCCTGTATAAAGTGAAATCATATGATATTTGTCTTTTGCTGCATGGCTTATTTCACTAAGCATAATACTCTCTGGTTCCAACCATGCTATTGCAAAAGGTAGGAGTTCCTTTTTTTTTTTTCTGCTGTGTAATATTCCACTGTGTAAACGTACCACAGTTTTTTGATCCATTTATTCACTGATGGGCACTTAGGCTGTTTCTAGCAGTTGGCTATTGTGAATAGCATGAGCATTTCTTCTTTATATCTTTTGTTTGTTGGACTTCTGTTCAGCTCAATATTCTGGGATTTCTGGTTGTCTCTAGTTGTGAGATAGATGTATTATTTTTGGTTGTGGAGGGAGATATGGTGTGTCTATCTGTGCCTCCAACTTGGATCCTCCATAATGTTTTAAACATGGTCTTATTGTGTTACCATAAACAAGTCTGAAGCAATTTATTATTTTGTCCTTTTCATTTGATAGTTTTCCTCTTGGATACATGGAGGAACTTACTTTTCCTTAAAATTCTTAACCAGAATGAATCTTGATGTTGAGCATTCTATACTGAATTTCCCTGAACCCTCATATATTTCTAAATTCAGAGTTAATTATTGTCACTCATTTCAGTGAAACCTTTTATTGTATTGTGCGTTTTTATTTTTCAGTTATATTTGTTAAAGTTTTTACTTTAGGGATACTAATTATCACTAGGTTGGCTTGCACTCGTCTGTCTTTTGTGTCTATTGACTTCTGTCAATTGATCTCTGTGTTTTTACTTTCTTTCACTAAAGTTCTCTTAAGCAATTTATGATATTGATTTTCAGACATGTCTACTCCATAACTTTTCAATATATTTATTATCGTTTAAAATAAATATTATTCTCAATATCATACATATTGTTGTATGTTGATGATCTTTTACCCCTCCCTTTGATGAAAATCTCATTTAAAACATGATGCAAGATCATTTTTGAGGTTTTATTAGTTCATTCGCATTCACAAAAAATTGTTTTATAATACAGTGACTTCTTTTATTGGTTAGAGGAATATGTTTTCTTCTAGTTTAGGGTTTCACCATACAAGAAATTTCCCTTTTCTTTTTACTATTACACATTTGCCTAGTTGCCATGTGAATTCTATCATCTTGTTTATGTTTGGGTGGTGCCGTCCAAGTCTCTTATTCAGTCTGATGTAGTGTCTCACTGTATTTGAGAATTGTGTCTTTCCTCTTTCAACAATATTTGAAGACTGAGGCTTTTATACACTTTCTATTTTTCTGTAGCTGAGGGGATTGTCAAGATGGAGAGGGAATGTCAACCATGGAGGTATACAGATGTATTTGGGCTCTACTCTTCTGGAAGTTTATCAAATGTACTGTATAATGTTACATTCCATCTAGTTGGAAAGGTGGCATTTACATTTCCACAGGGGAACACTTATATTTCAGCCCATTGTTCCAGGTCAGTGTGCAGTCTGACAAGCCTCATTTCTAGAAGCCAGCCCTGTTGTTCACTTTCCTTATTTATGTTTTTCCAGCAAGTGTTTCCATTACTTTTCAGTCAGAATGGGAACAAAGATGCTGATCACTTAGTTTGCCTTTCTTTGTGTTTGAGAATTTTACTGATCATTCTAGAAATTTTGCCACACTGTTGTATGGTGCCTCTTCCCTATTTTCAGAAACTTACCTTTTTTCTTTGACTATGAGTTTTAAAGTTTATAGGTATATAAACAATGTTTCTTTTTTTGGCTGCTGCTTGGTAATGTGCTTTTTAAAGCTGTTCTTTTTGTTTGTTTTTTACTATTTTATTAGTTTGAGACAGGGAGCTTGCTTATTCAAGTTTATCCTATTATTTTAACATAGATTTGCCATTCCTTTTCCTCTTTGGGTCTAATTCCTCATTAATAAAACTTGGTTGTTAACAGTTATAACAATAATTTCATTGGGTAGTTATGAGGAGTATTGTAAAGAACATCTGTAAAAAGACATTCACTGTTTGTAGTTTGAATGTTTTTCAACATGTCATTAGAACTATACTAAAATTATATTGATGTATGCTTTTAGAAGCAGTTAAAATAAAATCTTAAATAATTTTTTTACATTATGGTATTTTTGTATGTGTGAAAAGAAGATAAATGTGTACAATAAAATAATATCAATTAACCAACATCTCATGTTCCATTTTTTAAAGAATATTGAAACTTACTTTAAAGTTTTATTAGTAACGGCCTTATTTTCTGTAGCATGTATGCTCTGTGAATTTAGATACAAGCTTTTACTCATTATGGGAAATTTTAGTTTTTGGACTTAGCTTCTTTTTATTTGCCTCACCTTTCTTAAATAAATAATGCAAGGGTTTGCATGAGTTTGAGAGTCTCTGCTGACCTGGAACACAAGTCTGTCAGGTGTATTTTCTATGAGAAATATCAAGTTTGCAGTAGAGGAAAGTGAAAATCATCAAGGTTTTTCCAGGGTCACATCCCCTGACTGAAGTATTCAAGAGAGAATTTTTTATGCTTCTGTATATGCAGGCCTGAGTAGGAGTGACAGGAGCTGGGGGGTGAGACTTAGAGAGTGGTCCCAGGGGTAGCCTGCCAGCTCCGACCTGACCACAAGTTGACTTGCTTTGGGTTTTTGGTTTAAACACCCGGAACCATGGAAGTCTATCATGCTGCTTTGCATTAGCCTTAATCTATATGAGTGATGCAGTTTTAGAAATAAAAATAAAATTAAAGTGATAGCTGTTATCTACTGGGCAGTTGTCATGGGACCCTGCTGGGAAATTTACATCTATTTTCTCATGGAACCCAACAACATCACTGCAAGGGGAGTATTATTACTCCTCACTAAAGCAATAAGGAAAATGATCCCAGAATGGTCAAATAACTTATCACCGTCAAGTGTCTCAGGTCCTAAATGATACTCAGCTGTGTCACTCAGCTGCAAATGGTGAGCAAGATTGTGTGGCTTGGTTTCTCAGATTAAAAAATTCTCATTTTCCACCTCTCTATATTGCTTCCTAGAAACCTCAATTAGCAAGAAGTTATTTTCTTCATTACACATTTTCACAGCTTTTTTGAGGTATAAATGTATATACCAATAATCCACCCATTTAAAATGTATAATCCAATGGTTTTTAGTACATTTACAGAGTTGGCCAGCCATCTCTATCATCTAATTTTAGAATATTTCTATCATACCCAAAAGGAAACTTAGATAATAAAGATGCAAAATGCATAAACAAATGTAAAAAAATCGAAGGGAAATTTTTATTGCTTACTCAATATACATTCAGCTGTGGTTTTATCTTCTTCTGTCATAGAATCTATGATATTTGAAATAACAATCCCAATGAAGTGTCATCTAGTAAGGTTTGTGCTTTGGCTCTTGACCCCATCTTTTAAAATTTAACCCCTAGCTTCTGCCTCTTTCCGTTGCAACCACACATTGTGATGATACACAGTAATTTGATATTTTTCCAGGTAATCCTACCCTTCTGCTGCCCCTTTCCTAGAGTTTCAGCTACTTGAAATCCTCCCAAGGATTTCAAAAAAAATCTTCCCAAAAATTTTCCCCTGATTTCTGGTTCCTTCCACCAGTCTTTTCCATTGTTACTATAGTTTATTGATGATCACTATAATCATAACTATTTATTTATTTCCCAGGTATGTGATATGATATATAGTTTTCACTTATTTCTTTTAGTTTCACAACAATTATATTTGGTAGAAATAGTTACCTATTTTTAATAAATAAGAAAACCTCACTTGGAAGACCCTAGTATTATAACTATCAAGTGAAAAAGTGTTGGGCTTTATGTGTCTGACCACAAAGTGGGTAGATTGTGTTAGCGTCATAGCAGTAAATCTGTCAGACTACCTGGCTAGAATCACAATTGCTTCTGTGCAAATCTGAATTGCTTACTAAGATATGAACCAAAGCAGAAAATTTGGAACAGATGTTCTGAGCTAAAATCACTTGCAAAGAAATACTAGGGGACTTGGCACTTCTGAGGGCTTCTGTCCTCACACACTTGCTTCACCTTGAATTTGAGCCTGTCCATCTCCAGGCCTCTCCAGGTTTCACTGCTCAAGAGAGCATAAACCTGCTGCTGCTCTAACACTATTAGAAGGAAAAGGATGTTATATTTACATGCCAAGTCTGTAGCAGGCTCTGAGCTGGGTGGTTGCTGTCAACTCAATCCTACAAGATTAGGCTCCAGATTACCCTGCCCTATGAATTTGTGTAACACAAATCTGAGGATCAGCAGGCCCTTGCATTAACACATTAAAGAAATGGATTGGATGTACTTATAAAGAGTAGTGCAGTTGTCAGATCTGAGTACACAGATGTGACTGTGTGACTAACATGAGAAACTGAAACTTGGTAAGTGATAGAACCAGATGAGTTCTCAGGTATCTGTCTGATACCACAAGTGATACCTTTTTTTTTTTAAAGATTTTATTTATTATTTTCAGAGAGAGGGGAAGGGAGAGAGGCAGAGAGGGAGAGAGACATCAATGTATGGTTGCCTTTCGCCTGCCTCCAGCTACAGACCTGGCTGGAGACCTGGCTTGCAACCTGGTTATGTGCCCTGGCCTGGGAATCGAATCGGCAACCTTTGGGTTCGCAGGCCGGCACCTTATCCACTGTTACCACCAGCCAGGGCTTACAAGTGATACTCTTAATCAGTTCAGTATTGTACAAAAATTGTACAAAAATTGAGTTCAGTATTGTACAAAAATTGAGTTCAGTATTGTACAAAAATTGTGTAGAGATATACATTTATAAGTGCTTATCTATTATATAGTTTTTCAGCTTTTTATTTTTCATCATTATCTCATATAGAGAAATTGGCCATATTTTAAATATTACTTACATGATTGACTCAAATTATGAAGTCATTAATTTTATAATACTTTATATTAGTTTAACAAAACTAAGTGTTTAAATATACTTTTAAATAGAACTATTTCATGAGGTAGCTATACAGCAGACAATAAAGGGCCAGGTGATGCTTGCCTCTTCTTGAGTATTTAAATCTAATTTATTATCTAATTATGTTAGTCAAACTAAAGCATTTACATAATTCAATAAAAATATATGACTTTCTTTGTGGAGACTGTAAAACCCTTGGTAACTGCTTTTAAGCATTTAATTTTTATTTAATTAGAATAACTGTGCAACTTAATGTCTTTTCTAATATATCAAATATTTTCCCCAGTTGTAGAATATGATGTGCTTTTATATGAATTTATATAGAATTTCTAAATCTCTCTGTAGTGTGCAGAGACTAATATGTACTTGCATTTATATGCACATAAAATGAATATAAAGTTTAAAAAGTATTTAAATGTCCATGGTTGATCACCTTTTATGTTTCAGTTATTTTCTTTTTCTATTAAGAGTTTAGGTGGATTTTAGGTATATCTATTTATTTTATTTTTCACCAAAGTTAGTGATGAGTGGTACTTTAATCACTTTGCCTAATGGGCCAAATTACTACTGTTAGGTACAGTTATTTTTTTGGTAGAAGATGATCTTGGTTAAAATATTTGCTCATGTCCTGAACCCACAATCTTGAAATTTGAGACTTTGTATAAATTAAAAATATATATTATCATGCTCAAAGTTGGCTTTCCAGAGATAATTTTTATTTTTTTGTTTATGAGTATGCTTTACATTATTATTATTTTAAAATACATATTTTAAAGATTTTATTCATTATCTTTAGAGAGAAGGGCAGGGAGAGAGGAAAAAAAGGAGAGAAACATCACTGTATGGTTGCTTTTCCATACAGGTCCAGCTGGGGACCTGGCTGGAGACATGGCTGGCAACCTGGTTATGTGCCCTGACTGGGAATGAACCAGTGACCCTTGGGTTCGCAAGCTGGTGCCAATCCACTGAGTCACACTACTTTACATTATTAGAAGATAAACTGTTTGTGAGCAATGGCCATGTGATAGTCACAATTACAATTCCAAATCTCAAGATCCTGGCACGTAGGAGGTACCCAAAGATATATATTGAATGAATGAGTGAACAAAGAGCATTGACCTTACAATTGTCAGCAGTGATTCCATCTATAACAAAGGTTTCTTCATATCTCCAAAAATGTTAAGGAACATCCTATTTCCCAAACTGTTCTTCCCTAATGGAATGGGAGTGAGACTGGAGTGGGAGAGAATATTTTTGAGCTAAATTTCTTGGTAGATATATTCACACAAATAATGTCTAGATTATAAAAATGCAATGAGAAGAAAGTATGAGCCATTTTCCTCTTGTCTCTTTTCTAATCAAAATATGCCTTATGACCTATTGATTCCTCTTCTTGGAATATATCTGAAGAAACCTGAAATGATACTTTGAAAGAATATAATAAGCAGCCCTATGTTCATTGCAGTGTTGTTTACAATAACCAAACTTTGAAACATCCCTAGTACCCATCAGTAGATGAGAGGATAAAAATGCTGTGATACATTTACACAATGAGATACGACTTGTGAAAAAGGAGGAAATCTTACCTTTTGTGACAGTATGGATGGATCTGGAGAACATTACACTAAATGAAGTAAGCTAGTCATAGGTAGTCAAATACCATATTATTTCACTTTTAGGTGAAACCTAATGAACAAAATAAACTAACAAACAAAATAGGAACAGACAATAGATAGAATAGACTAATAGTTGTCAGGGTAAGGAATTTTAGGAGCTGAGTGAAAAAGATGAAGAGATTAAGCCAAGAAAAAAGAAACCCTCATAAGCATAGACAATAGTATAGTGATTACCAGAGGTAAAAGAAGGTAAATGGGGGAAATGGTGATGGAAGGATACTTGACTTGGGGTGGTGAACATGCACTACACCACACAGTTGCTGTATTACCAAATTGTACACCTGAAACCTATATGTACAATTTTATAAACCAATGTCACCCCAATAAGTGAAATAACAAAGAACTAATCAGATTTTCTATTTCTTCTTGTGATAGATTTGATAAGTTTTGTTTTGCAAGAGATTTGGCCATTTAATCTCAATATCCTAACTTTTGTCTAAAGTTTTAAAATATACTTTATTGCCAACTTCAGTTTTGTAGAATTTATAGTAATGTATTCTGTCAATCTTTCTTTTGTACTATAATTTTAAAAATTAATTTTTTGTTGTTGTATTATAATTGTTTCATGTTTTCCCCCATTGCTCTCCTCTTCCCAACTCACCTCATCCCCTCTCCCATAGTCAATCCCCACCTTGTTTTCCATGTCTATGGGTCTTTCATACTATCTCCTTGACTAAACCCTTCTCCTTCTTTACCCCCTCTTCCTCTCCCCCCACCCCTCTGATCACTGTCAGTCTGTTCCTGTTTCCATGTCTCTGGTTCCATTCTGCTCATCTGTTTGTTTTGTTCATTAGTTTCCTATATTGGGTGAGATCATATGGTATTTGCCTTTTGCCATCTGGCTTATTCACTAAGCATAATACTCTCCAGTTCCAACCATGCTATTGCAAAAGGTAGGAGTTTCTTCTTTCTTTCTGCTGTGTAGTATTCCATTGTGTAAATATACCTCAGTTTTTTGATCAATTCATCCCCTGATAGGTGTTTACACTGTTTCTGGTGCTTAAGCTGTTTCCAGCACTTGGCTATTGTGAATAGTGCTGCTGCAGACATAGGGGTGCATAGAGTTCTACTGAATTGGTGTCTCAGGGTTCCTCGGGCATAGTTTTAGCAGTGGAATCACTACATCAAAAGGCAGTTCCGTTTTTCGTTTTTCGAGGAAACTCCATACTGTTTTCCATAGTGGTTCCACAAGTCTGCATTCCCACCAACAGTGCACCCAGGTTCCCTTTTCCCCACATCTTCGTCCACACTTGTTGTTTGCTTATTTGTTAGTGATGGCCATTCTGACTGGTGTGAGGTGGTATCTCATTGTGGCTTTAATTTTTTCATTTTATTTATTGTGTATCTGTTTTTTGTTTAATATATTTTTGACCCTTTTAATAATATTTTCTTGCTTCTTGAAGTAGAAGCTTAATTTATTTTCACCTATATTTCTCTTTAAAATTTATATGGTTAAGGCTACATAAGCACCACATTCTATAAGCATAAATATGAGGTCTATCCAGAGGTTATCCCACCAGCCATGTAATATGAAAAATAGAGACATTTGTTGAAGAAGATACAGCAAATAAGAAACATTGTACATAGGACAATGATGCCTCAGTCTCATTCAAAGTAGGCACCTTGGGACTTCACACAGTTCTCCCAATTGTCATCAATGGCCCCATCGTATTTTCCTGAATATTGCTAACAATCTGAATTCTCTTCTGTTTCAAAGGTGATTTTAGTTTTGGGAAAAGCCAGAAGTCACAGGGCACTAAATCTAGGCTGTTAGGGGGACTGCGTCACCTAGGTAACTTGATGTTTCACACAAAAACTGCACGAGATGTAATGCATGAACAGGCAGGTTAGTGTGAAAAAGCTGCCAATCACTAGTCATTTATAGCTGTGGCCTTCTGAATCATTCCAATGGTTTTTGTGAAAGAATGATCAAGCTTAACACAAAATTTGATGCCAATTCATTACTCTACTCTCTGTCATTTTGACTGTGATGGCCACACCATTCACATGCTCACTCAATGGCATCTACTGCTCCCACTGACTAGTACAGTGATGTTGTCATTGTTCACGTGTGCATTTCAATCCACTCTCCTTGGCTGCCAGGTTACATGGATGTCGTGCAAGCCATTTTTGTTAGATTAACAATGGTTGGACTTTTTCTGGACAGACCTTATATGCTATACTTTCAAAATATTTTCCAATTATCAACTTACATTTTTTTCTTTGGTCAAAATGGTATTTGTATTTTATTCATTTAAAAGATCTAGTTTTCTTTCATTTGTTTATTTCTTGATTAATTCCATTGTGGTCAGACAATATCTTCCCTCTGTAATTGATAAAATAAGCATGTAGATTTCATGATAGCAGTGATGGGAATGATAGGGAAGCTGGGGGGTTACCTGGAAACTTCCAATGCTGCTTCAATTTTGCTGGAGAACTTCAGGCAAACCGGAATAAACCCAAAAGTGCACCCAGCAGATGAGGGGCAGTTTCCTATTTGTCTGGGTTAGGAAGCATTTAGCCTTGTGAGAATCAAAACTAAAGTACAAAAACTAACTTAAGCCTGTGCATAGGATCATTTTCTCTCCTTGAATAATCAAACTGCTTGATGTCAAGCAGGAGACAAGCTGGGGAGAACTGCCCCTGCATAGCTGAGTTCAGCTTCTGTTGATCCAGCAAAGCGACACTAGCAACCTCAGAAAGACAGACTGGCTGGAGAGGCACAGAGACCTGAGTACAGGGCAAGCCTGTCATCTAAACACAGTTCCTTCCCCTCAGTCTACACAGGAGCAGAGAGGTGTCACAGTTTTCAGGAGGAGAGTGGCTCTTTGTCTTATCTCTAGAATCAGGTCGATTCCCCTTACATCATTAGCCTCTCCCTACTGACACTTTTGAAAACAAGCATCTCCTGGAGCTATTAAAGCAGAATCTTCAGGGCTTTAAAATGGTTTTCTTCCAGTGAAAATAATCTTAGGAATTATGTAAATGCAGCACTTGAAAAGAGTTAAAATCATGTATATGAGAAATAAAGTGTTATGGAGGCATTTAGATCTCTCCCTTTGTGGATTATAGTTAAGTTTGAGGCATGAATAGAAAAAATGTAAATAAGCCCATTCTATAACCAGTAAGGAGATAAAATGCTCAGAAGCATAGTCAAGCTCCTCTCAATTTATTTTAGTGCAGGGAGTATTAAAGTTTAATTGAAATGCTGATATTAAAATTTCCCCAAATAAAAAAAGAAATAGTATTAGGGAAAATGAGGTGAAAAACAACTACTGCCTGGGAAATATCGTTTACACGATCCCCAATAGCAGATTCAAGTCTAAGTTGAGTTTAATTTTCTTCTACTCATACATAAATCTAAATGACCCAAACAACCTGAGATATTCAGAGTGAACGTTGAAATAATATAGTCAATTGTCTGAGTGCCTTGCCTTCCCTATTTTTTTCTGAAAAAAGCAGTTTGGGGAGGATTACAGCCTGGTTTTACTGCTTTTAACAATTCTAGTTTCTGAAATGAAAGTTGCATGTTCTTGTATTCTAAGAGTTAGCTGCTTGATGACAAGCGGAGCTGTGAATGAAAACCTCTGTTTATTTTTTGACTCTATAGAAAATGACTAATTTCTTTGCACTATCCCTGGAATATCTTTCATTCCTCAAAAAATTCAGGAAGCAGTCAGTCTTGGAGGTATGAGCCTGCTATTGATTAAAATGCCAAAAATATTAAAAATGCATAAAAATGTAAACATTTTAATGTTGTCCTTATTCCCTGGAGTAGACTCCATACACTGGATGTAAAAATAGGCTTAAACACAATTGTTCTTGGTTATTTAGTTTGTTTCTTACAGAATTTGATGAGTCTTCAATTTAGGAAAATAGTTAATGGCTTGTACTTTATAATTATGAAGTATTTCATCTATAGAGGAAAGTAAAGTATTAATATAGAAAATTAGTATGTTTGCTACATTTTTAAACCACTATGATATTTCAGCTATAGTTTAAAATGTTTTTTTTTGTAGTCATGTCTGAACTTTTTTCTTTTACTTCTCGTATTGAAAATAATCATTCTAAATGTTGTGGTTTTTTTACATCTATATAAGTTTATGTTTACATAAAATATATTTATATAACATACTACATATGTATATATTTGAAATAAATGTTTAATTTATATAACATATGCAATGTGTATATGAGCTTAAGCAATATATACGTATACATATGTGTTAAAACTGCAGGGAGGCTGGTTGAGCAGACCTACAGGTTCAGGTTTCAGGGAAACCATCTCTGGCCCGGTGGCAAAGAATAACCTGCATGGAGCCTTCAGGAGAAGTGGCATGCTTTATTGCAAGCAATTGTAGGCTAATGACCAATGGGGAGGCCTGGTGACTCCTAGGAGGGGGTGGGTTAGCAGGCCCATGTAAGATTCCCACCCCAGACAGCAGGAGAGGGCTAGCTTACAACAGGGGCAGGCTTGTATACGCATTAGAACAAAGGAAGCTGTGTGTTCCTTAGAGCAAAGAGGCAGTATATCCAAAGGTGACACCTGTGGGTCCATCAGGGTCCCTGTGTTGGTTGCTCCTGGGCTCAGTGCTCTGGGCTCTGGGATAAGGTTAACTTCAAGGCTAGCTAGTTGGCAGACCACAGCAGAAGGGCCAGCCATATACAGAGAGGAATGGGGCTGGCCAACCTGACAATGTGTACTGTTTTTAACCTTCTTACGAATGATTCATACTGTAAGTAATCTTTTTCAACTTATAGTTCAGTCATTTTAGCTACTATATATGGTCTCCTAGTGTGAATAGATCAGATTTATTTATCCATTCCTTTCGTATTACCCTTTCAAGTTGACTTTAATTATTTTTTTTTGTGAACATGCATATGCTGCAATAAATGTTCTTGTGAATGACTCATTGAGTACACATAAGAAAGTTTCTCTAGGACATATGCCTACGAGTGGGACTATGGGAATGCAGGGTACATATACCTACAACTTTACTTTTCACTGGTAGTTGTGCCAACTTACATTCCCACCAGCAATAAATTTGAGTCTCAGTTCCTCTACATCCTGTTGACACTTGATATTGTATAACATATTATGCATTCATTGAACTGGTCATAGTATTAAATCAAAACAGTTCCAGTAAGATTATAAATTGCTACCATAATCTCACAGTCCCATGGAATGTTTACCTATTATTTAGGAGATTTCTATGGATCAAATCTCTATAACTTGGGGCATTCTGCAAAGATTTGGACAGTCAATATAACCCTATAAAGGAAATAAAAATTGGGGGTTAATTATTCTGCTTCCTCATTCCCTCAACTTTCACCCTATGGGGCACAATAATCAATAGAAAAAGCTCTTCTGAAATATTAATTATTATCTGTGTTTCTACATCTTTATTTGCAAATTAAAAAAATATGTTAAATTTGCTTGTACATGGGGAAATCATGTCATGGCCTTGTTCCATATGTGTCAATGAAGTGGCTTAACTAGCCTAGTGATTTTAGAACTTTAAATTCTATTATTCTGTGGTTTTAGAGTCAGTCATTTTGTATATGTAAGCAAATCTCTGTAACTAGTAGTCTTTACATGGTAACTTAGTATAACAAAATTGTTTTGCTATATAGATGTTAGTCCTACCTAAAAATATTCGAAGCTTCCTATGTGGTTTTTAATTTTTGGTGAAATTTCCAAGAAACTACATATCCTACCAAATCCTGCAGGGATTACTTTCAAGGTAACAGATAATTATAGGTTCACTTTCCTGAACATCCTGCAAAGGTAACCCTATGGCAACCAGCCAGCCAGTGCTTGCAGTGCAGTGCTAGCTTAGAAGGGACAGGTCCTTGGGGTTTCACCTTATCTGTTTGTAAGCCACAAATCTTCCTCAACACTTGCCCTTAAATCCCCAAGCAGTGGGGGTGATTTGTTTAGTCTTAATTCCAAATTAAGACTAATCCCGAAGCATTTTGTCACAAGAACCACATATTGGCAGCCTATCAGCATTCAATAAATAGTTGAGCATAAACATGGTTTTGAAATTTCATTCAAACTAAAAAAATTAGGTTTACTGCCAAAATACATTAGTTTTATCTCATTTGTTTTGTCTTCATAAAGAAGCAAAGTCCTTAAATTTATTTTTCTCCTAGTACTTTTCTGATGGTGGCAAAAATACATTAAAGGATTTTGGGACTGGTATCTAATTAGATAATCAAAAATGTTGGCTAAAGCAGGGAATCATGAAAGTTCTACAAAGCCATAGTAAATATTTGATTTTCATTCAAAATAAATAAACATTCATTTATAATAATTTAGGTTTAAGATTTTTCTAAAGTGTACATCTATTGAGTAAATTTCTATTTATTTTTATAGCATCAAAGCATTTACAGAATTCAATTTATAATTTTCAGTTTTTTCTGGAGTAGAACATGATTTGAAAGACACTTGCTAAGAAATCTTTAAATTTTTATTATATTTCCCCAGTCTTCTGCATTGGCTCACCCACATATAATTAAATAGCATTTTTATTTAGCAACTTATGATAACCAAGCTTTTGAAATCATTCAACTAAATTTTCGCAGAAGTAAACCATTTTGGCACTTCTATTTAAAAAATGTACATACTATTTAATTAAACAAAATTGCTGCAACTAGTGTGTTTGTTGGTATAGTGTTTTTGAAAACTGTCACAACTTACTCATGTTGAACACAGAATTCTACTTGTGGACCAAAAGTGTCAACCACACTGCCGGAGTGTCCACAAGTGGAGGGCATGCCATATGGAGCAGAAATGGATGATGTTAATTAACATTCAAGTTGCAAAGTAATGTTTTGTTTAGAGAATATTTTGATACCGCAGTCATAAAAAGTAAGGCTAAGTGGAAATCTGTTTCTGCTGTTATAGTTATTCATTTCCGAGGAAAATAGGAAAAGGGTAGTATCAGAAAAGCTCTTAAAAATAAAAATCAGTGCTGCCTCAAGATGAAACAAAATCAGTATTTAGGGACTTATTCCATAAACCTCCAGGACTAGGTTCCAGGATCAGAAAGCAGGCAAAGGTGACTGGGGTTCCTTACTACGTGGTAACAAGGACGAGATTGGAGTCATAATAATGACATTAAGCTGAGGCAAAAATATTTATGAGCAATGATTTTAAAATTTGCTGCCTAGGGCAAGGGAGAGAAGATAAACAGAGGTGTATCAGGACCAAGGCCAAAGTGCCTACTGTCTCAGAAACTATGTTTGTGGTAACCTCAGGAAATAGGACCAACCATTCCCTTTAAAACTTATTTCTGAAATACACACCTGTGAGCTGGTTAGGGACAACTGTAGGTACAACTCATGAGAGAGACACAAATCACATTAATTTAACAAACGAACACAAAAATGACCACCACCACAACAGTAGTCCAAGAACTTCCAAATCCTAAAAATTAGGATTTCAAAACATAAGAGGGAATCAACTTCATGGCAGCCAGTCATAAATTCAACATGAATGTTTCCTTCTTGAATGCAAAATCACCGGCTAGGATTGCCTCAAATATAGTTTCTCTTGTTCCCGATACCCTTCACTCTTAAATTTATGTTAGATGTATATAAGAGCTTCTCATTCTTTCCCTGGTGCTTCTTCCACTGTCTTTTATAAAGATGTTATTTATTTATTTATTTATTTATTTATTTATTTATTTATTTATTTTCAAAGAAAGGGGGTAAGAGAGGGAGAAAGAGAGGGAGAGGAACATTGATGTGAGAGAGAAACATCAATTGGTTGCCTCTCACTCTCCCCCAACTGGGGACCTGGCCTGGAACTCAGGCATGTGCCCTGACAAGGAATTGAACCAGTGACCTTTCAGTTTACAGGCCAGCACTCAATCAACTGAGCCACATCAGCTATGGCCCACTATCTTTTATATTTCATTATGTATTTTATCTCTTCATAAACTCTCTGGGTCAATTTTAGTCAGGTGTTTTAATTATCCAATTTATGGTTTTGTCCAAAATAACATGCAACTACAGTTTAATTTTAATGTTGATATTTTTATTTCCAAGTTAATAATTGACATAAAATAATTATCTGGTTTTTATCCATATCTTTCTTCTTTTGTTTCATGGTTTTTATTCTTATTTTAGAAATAATTTTTCTATTTTTTTTTATCACTTTGAGGATTTTCAAAGCCATTTAAAGATTTTTTTCCCTCTACAGGATTTTTCAATTATTTGCATTTATGCAGGCAGAAATTATCCTAGTCAGCTAAATTATCATTCAGGAGTGAAGATGAAATAAGCTACTTTCAAAAATACAAAAGCTGAGAGTTTGTCATTGAAGGATTCTTGCTGAAACATTACTAAAAGTTGTTCTTCAGCAAAAAGCAAAACAATGAAACAAAATCCTAGAAATGAAATGTGATGCTAGAAATATTAATTGGAAAAAAATAGTGGTAAATAATGTCGGTAAAATTTAGATTATTGCACAGTGATTGGAAGATAACTAAAACATATTAATTACCTACTATTTGGTAGGAGAAGAGATATATTGAGTGACTTTAAATTTTTGTTGGGACTATATAAAGCAATGTGAATGCTAAACATTCAAGAGTAAACACTAGAACTATGACAACTCTTCTTTTTTCCTAGAGAGTTTGGGAAAGTTATATGTATATGATAATGAGGGATGAAAGCAAAATTTCTTCCAACAAGTAGTAAAAAATATATAAAAAGAAAAAAGGTAAATAAAATATAAAAAAGGATTGAACAAATAGTTTGATACTTAAACCAGTAATCGCAAAATTTATTGATGTAATAAACTCTTATATATGCAGATATAGACTATATATATAGATATAAATATAGACTATGCAGATATTATATTAAAAAACAATTTGGAAAAACAAAGCTTATAAAAACTGCTTAAATTAAGGTAGTTTGGAAAATTTGTAAGAATAAGAGATACTAGAAAATTCTAACCAAAATACAGCTGGTATAGCAGCAATATGAGACAAAGTAAAATTTAAGAGAAGAAACACTACTAAGGTTGAAGAGAAATTTCACAAGATAATGAAAGGAAAAATATGATACCACACTATTGAACTTGCATGCAAGTAACAGGTTTTGCCTGGAATTTATATATTAAATGCCAAGAAATTTACAAATATGATCCCAAAAGGAAATAATTATATATCTTTCAAATAAACTAAATAAATCTAGCACATAAAAATTAGTAAGCAATTAGATTACTCAGATGGTGTAAATACAATTAATTAATTTGGCATGCTATATCTAAAATATCACATTGTTTTTACACAAACACAGAAAACTTACAAAAATGAACAATATGACAATAAAAGACCCTATCACTGTAGTTCATCAAACTGAAAGATTCATCAGCTATGGTCATGTTTTAGGTACAGGAAAATGTTTGACCAAGTTCAGCAGGAATTTTACAAATATTTCTTTAGCACTTACTATATGATGGGCACTTTTCTAGGCACTGGGGATGCTACAATAAATAAAGCAAAATTTCTGCCCTGATGGGTCCTACATTATAGTAGTCAAGACAACAAATAACTATATATTTGCACACATAATGTAGGCAGGTAGTGATTAAGTTCTATGTGGAAAAATATAGGAATAAAGAACTATGAGTGTGTGTATTTGCATGAATATGTTTCCCACCTGGGAAATGTAGTAACTTAGAGTCCCGTGGTATGGGCCAGGCTAAACCTATAAGTCTGGACCAGAAGACAGGGAATGCTGGGTATGTACATGTTTCCATGTTAAAACCAGTGGCCCTGAGGGAGGGGGACTAGGTCATGGGAAAATATTTTAATTACTATGATGCCTGGCTTATTCTCTCACCTCATTTAATCTTTGTTGCAAGTTTTTAAAATTTAAATGCACATCCTGACCTAAGTGAGATCTCCCTTTCTCACTTTGTTTTTCCGTTTCCCTATAATTAGCATTGATTGTCAAGGTACATGCCTCCAAGTTTACCCCTTTCAATAAAAGACCTTTGGGAACCAAGAACTGGGCCTTTGGTCTTGAGTCACTGGTCAGATCTTCTTCCCCTTACAAAAGAGTTGTTTAGGATGGTGTTATTTCATCTGAAGCATGGGGGGATTTTACTGTGGGTCGGGGTCCCTCACATGAATATGTGTAATATTTTAGATATTGCTGAAGGTATGGTCAAAAACTGCTTTTTTGAGGCAATAGACCTTTGGGTTGACACCTGAATGAGTACAGGAAATAATTCATTGAAAAACTCGAGCAGGATTTCAGGCAGAAAGAACACCAAACAATAAAGTCCTAAAGTTGAAGCTACTTGACTTGCTCTAGAAGGGTCAAAGAAAGCAGTATTTGAGGCAGGAGGAGAGATGTAGAGAGCAAGAGGAGGTGAGGTCAGATAATGTAGAATCTTAAAGGTCATAATAAAGATAGATTAAATTTTGCCTCTGATGGGAAGTGAATGGAGAAATTTGAGCACAGAATAATTTACATTCAAAAAATAATCTACATTTTTTTTTTACAGCCAGTCTGCCTGTTGGTAAAGTTGACTCTCAGGACAACAGAGAGCAGTGAGAAAGCTATTGTAATCCATATGGGAAATGGTACCTAAGTCCATATGAGCTGGGAGGTGATCATGGCTGATCTTGTTATGGTTTTCAAGTTAAGTTTCAACTGGAGTGACCAATAACTTGAATGTGAAAAATGCAGGTTAATAGAGAAGTCTGGAATGATTCCTAAATTTGGATCTGAGCATCAGGTGAATGGTGGTATTTTTTATTGAGATGGAGGAAGTTAGGAGCACAGATTTGGGGAGAAAATAAAACTAGTTTGGGCACATTAAGTCTCAGATGACAATTAAATCTCTAAGAGGAAATACTAAGTAGGGACTCCTAGAAAACTAAGACTAGGTAAGGACATTTTTTTTTACCTTATAAAAGGTACCTGTCAATCAAGAAGCATAATATAACTGGTAAAATAGCATAATCCTGTCAAGGTTGCAATAACTAAGGTGCCTGTATAACATGCCTAAGAAGTAGGAAGATGAATGGACAGGGCTCTACCTCACCAAAAGCCAGAAAGATGAATAGATAGGACCTCTAGAAGCAAAATCTAGAAAGATAATTAGATAAGAAAAAATGCCCATCTCCCTCTATGTCTATAAGAATCTTGGGTCTGAGCAGGAAGATTGAGATGATCTTTGAGATGTGAGTCCACTATTGTCCCAGATCATGCAGCACCTGAATAAAACCTTCCTTTTACGCCAGCACCTGCTTCATGAATTTGGCTTTTCTGGGGGAAGGCAGTTGATCCTTCATTTTTGTTTGATTGCAGCTTTACTGTTTTTCTTTGGTAGTGTTCTGGGTGTTATAGCCAATGTAGCAAGACAAAATAAGATTAAAATGGTGAGAAAGGAAAAATAAAATTATGGCTATTGGTATACAAGATGTGTTTATGTAAAATTGAAGGGAAACCTCAAAAACAAAAATCAAAACAACCCTATTCAGCACATTTACTGGATACCAATTTTTACTTTCCTATTGCTGCCACAGCAAATTGTCACAAACTCGGTAGGTTTAGATACTACTAACTTATTATTTTACAGGTCTAAGAGGTCTGAAATGGTCTCTGGAGGGCTACATTTCTTCGGGTAGCCCTAGAGGGGATCTGTTTCCTTGCCTCTTCAGCTTTAAGAAGCATCCCGCATTCACTGGTTCATGTGCCCTTTCTTCTTCAGAGCCCTAAGCATAGCATCTTGAAATGTCTTCCTGACTCCGAATCTTTTGTCACACCCTTTACTATATAAGGACCCTGGTATTTATTTATTGGATTTACTAGAATAATCCAGGACAATCCCACCACCTCAAGTCAGCTCATTATCAGATTAATTATCTCTGTTGCATGAAGTTTTTCTTTGAATGTTTTATCTTGTTCTTTTGTTTAGAATGTATTCTTTCATTTTCTCATTTTGCTTGACTCCCTGTTTATTTCTATGTCTTATGTGAAAGTTGCTTCTCAAGTCTTGAGGGTTGGTCTTCTATCAGACATGTACTTTGTCCTTCAGCACTGCCCTAATTTTTGGTTGTCTCTGGAAACTTTGGGATTGTCTTAGCAGCTCGGTTTATTCTTACAGTTCCTAGGTGTTGAGGGCTTGACAAGACCAGCTGGTTTTCCAAAGGGAAGTCTCCAGTCAGCTGATCAGAAAGCCAATTGGAAACCACACTCTTTGGCAGCAGCTTTTAAAGAATGGCAACATACAAAGGTGTGTCCAGAAAGCACTTAGCCAATGTCAGTATAATCAAAATAATTTGTGCGGCTGATACTTTCGGGACAGACCTCTTGAATCTACAGTCCCATGCGGCTGCAATCATACGTCCCTCTGACTTGCAGAGCAGGAGATCTGGAGGCATCCCCTGGGTTACAACTGCAAAAATTCAGGCTCCAGGCAAGTGTATAAGCTCCCTTCTGGGAGGTGCCCTAAGACCTATGGAGAGTGCAAAGATGGCCCCTCCCCCCAAACCCCCATCCCCAGCCCAGGTTTTGTCAGAGCAAGTCTGTAGTTTCCAGATGTGTGGCAAATCTGAAGCCTGTCGCTCTGGCTGAAGCTCCAGAGCAAGAAAGCCTTTCCACAGAAAGGCTGGAGGTGTGTTTCGGTCTGAGTTTGCGCAGTGCCCTGACGTGGCCCACCGTCTCCCTGATCTGTACAGGCCTGTGCACTCAAGAATGCAAGCCCTTCTGAGCACCAGAGCCAGGGGATCAAGGACAGTCCCCTGTATGGTCCGTGCTTGCTGACTGGCTGTGGTGAGGCTGCTGGAGAGTACAGGGGTGGGGCGCACCCTGCAGCTTCAGCAAGGTGGTGGGAGGGTGGAAGGACTGCACCCCCTGCCAGCTCTAAACTAACACAGAAGAGGAAGGATGCCAGGCCTCCACCCTCAGGAGAGTCCCAGTAAGTGGACCTCTCCGATAAATAAATAGTCTAGGCTCTTTGCAGACTGCTGCTTTTGCCCTGAGCCGGGGGTGAGTGATTCTGCCCGATGGGATCTCACTTCCCTCCAGCCCTTCAGGTTTCCTGGATGTAGGAAGCCCTGTTGTTTTTCAAAGCTATGTGTTTTGGGGGCTCATCTCTCTGATGCAGGTTCCAAAGGTTGTGGTCCCTGCTGTGGAACACATACCAAACTTCTTACTCTGCCAAAGGCCTTGACAGTGTATGCCTTTGAAAAAGTACTGTTCACTAAACTAAAAAAAATATCCATGGTAACCATTGCTTCACACTACAAAGGCTCCTTGAACTTTCTGTATCTGTAAGAGAACATGGAGACTTGGGATTTTGATTGGTGTTTGGTAAAGCACCAATGTCTTTACAAGAAAATTAGCTTTTTGTTGCTGTTAATTTTTAAAAGTTTCTATTTCCAGTCTCAAAAAAATAAATGAGTATCTTTTAAAAGCAATGAAATGTAGCATTTATTATTTTATTTTTGAAATGTAGCATTTAAATTAACATCTGAAAACACATTGTTGTAGGTTGTCACCTACATACATATATCAAGTGTTAAAAAGCAACAGGATACAATTTCTGGTTTTTCAATCAGAGTCTGTCCAGAAAATATCCCGCTATTAAAAAATAGATACGTTTATTGAAGAAGATACCAGGAACATCACTGTATTTAGAACAGTGATGCCTCAGTCTCCTTCAAAGTAGACACCTTGGGACCTCACACAGTTCTCCCAGCATCTCTTCCATTGTTCGAAACACTGCAAAAAATCCTTTGTTGGAATTGCCATCAGCAGCCCCATCCTATTTTCCTGAATCTCATCAATGGTCTGAAATCTCTTTTCTTTCAAAAGTGATTATAGTTTTCAGGAAAGTCAGAAGTCACAGGGCTCCAAATCTTGGCTGTAGTGGGGCTGAGTCACCTGAGTGACTTGATGTTTTGCAAAAAACTGCTGGAGACATAGTGCATGAGCAGGTGCTTTTTTGTGATAAAGCTGCCAAATAGCAATTGCCCATAGCTACAGCCTTCTGAATCACCCAAATAGTTTCCATGGAGGAATGTTCCAGCTTAATGCAAATTGATGCAAATTCATTGCTCTACTCAGTCATTTTGAATGTGATGGCCACACAGTGCACATGCTCACTCAATGGTGTCTACCACCCCCACTAACTAGTACAGTGATGTTGTAATTGTTCACACACATGCAGTCCAGTCCACTCTCCTTGGCTGCCAGATTATATTGATGTTGTGCAAACCATTACCATTATATTAACAATGGTTGGTCTTTTTTCTGGACAGACCATCATAGAAACTATATTTATGGAAACTGTGAAAATGAGATATGTGTGTAAAAGTTGAAAAGGTGAAAAAGCAGCTGGTAAGTTTTCTTACTTTTAATGGTTTCTCTCAGTTTTCTTTCTATTTTGGAAATTATATTTCTCTTTCATTTCTTTCTCTAAACAGATGAACTCATTTGTTCTACAATAAATATTTTTTGAGTACCAGTATACCACTGGTTCTGTGCTAGAGATTAAAATGACCAAAAAACAAAACCAAAAGCCTATTCGAGGTTATTTACTATTTTCTGATGCCCAGAGACATATTGAAGTAGTTTATATTTAACATCCATGTAGAGACTTTAAATCACTGGAAAGCCTTCTTCTCAAGAGTAAATAACCAACTAACTGAAAAAACAAAACTGTGTATCATGTTGAAAGGTATTTGTCATGAAGTACCCAGCTCCTATGGTGGTAGGGCCTTTGTGGAACCTTGAATTTCCTTAATACACTTTGTTTTTGTACAGCTCATCACTTGAAATTACATACTTGAAGCCACTTTCCTTCCAGACCCTGGGATCGTTAGATAATAGCCAAGGGCTGCTTATCATTTCTATATCCCTATCATCTTACATAATACCTGATATATATTAGGTATACAGTCAACATTTGTGGAGTAAATGAATTAATATAAACATAGTGTGATGAATGTTTAATGTGTCTGTGTTACTGTCTTTCTTGCGTCTTCTGACAAAGCCAAGAACTTGTTTTTAGAGCAAGATTCAAAGATTCAAGGTGAATCATTATGAAATGGCAACTCTGAATTGACAGTGTGTCAGAAGAGATACTTCTATTTTTTATTAATATTTGTGGTTAAGATAATTTTTAGAATACATGATACTATTTTTATGTGCTCTTTAAAATTGAGTAAAGGGAATGCTAATCTTTAAAAAACAGGCATGATATATTTGGTAACAAAATATATGCAAATATATAAATATTTGCAATAAATATATATTTGCAATTTGTATGTATATTAACAATAAATATGTAGTTACAATGTAATATATATTTACAACACTATTTTACATATTTATATATTTACAATAAATATATACATTTATATACTCTTTTGTATTTACACATTTATGTCTAGGTCAGCATGTGGTAAGAACAGGGCTGTGGTGCAAAATGTCCAGCTGATCTGCTATAGGATGGCCAGGCTGCAGCAATGAATGCTTCAGAGGGGTTTACTTTGCCATTTTTATGTTACTATTTGTTAATTCTCATGTGGGGCTCACTTCATTGATTTTAGAGAGATAGGTAAGGGGAGGGGAGAGAAACAGAGACATCAATCTGAGAGAGAAGCATCAACTCGTTGTCTCCTGTATGTGTCCCGAACTAGGATCAAACCCGCAACCTAGATATGTGCCCTGACTGGGAATCAAACCCTTAACCTTTTGTTGTGTGGGACAATGCTCCAACCAACTGAATCATACAGCCAGGGCTAATTTGATATTTTTATTGCATGAACACAGTTGTTTTGTACCAACTAGGAATCTTCAAAAGCCACCAAAGTATCTGTTCATTTTAATTTTTCATCTTAGTCCAAACTTTCCAGTTTACCAACACATCCTGTTAGCTCTAGATTCAATTTTGAACATTTCTGCACTATTTCCATTGCTAACACCCTGGTCAGAGCCTCCATGATCCCTCCCACAATTTGCACTGTAGCCCTCTCATTTGTTCTTTCTGTTTCTTCTCTTGCTCCTACTGTCTATTCTTCACCTGGAAGCTATAGTGAGTCTCCTATTGTCACAGATGGTAGTCCTTTGCTCCAAGCCCTCTACTAACTTACTGTCCCGCTTAGACTAAAATGCAAAAATCTCTTCACGGCTCTATGTGAGCTGACCCTGATCACCTCTTTGACTTCATTTCAGACCTCTTCTGCCTCTGAGTCTTTGTTTTTCCTATTCCTTCTGTATGGAAAGGGTAATGTAAAATTTTTTAACAGTTTGTTTCAGCCTTTATTTAGGCCAACTTTGTGTCATAACTTAAAAGGCACTGTCCCTGACTTCCCAACTAAAACAACTCAACTTATTGTTTATTATCCTTTTATAATGTTTTACCAGGTCTTGTTGCCTGTCTCTCTCTCCTTCCCACTGGAATATTAGCTAGGGGTTTTGTCTTGACTTCACTGTAACCCCAGGACACAGGAAGTGCCTGGTACATAGAATGTGCTCAGTAAAGGCATTTTGAACACATTATCTTTCCTTCTCTTTCATTAAGGTGTCTCTTATGGCTAGTGCCATTAATTTTGCTCCCTGCATGTGTTACCTAGAATTATTAGTACCAGTTTTTAATCACATACATTATCACATACATTATCTCCATAGTAGATTGCAGCTCATATAGACAGAAGGAGCATGCCTTCTATCCCTCTGGAGCTCCATATATTTTTGCTCATAGTGGTGAGGTTTGGGGTGTCATTGCCTGCTATTTATAGTAAAATAATAATAAGAAATAACTCCATATGGTCTAGCAATTTAGCCTGCTGTCATATCATCCTGAAATGTCCAGACAGTATTAGAATTTTTCCAGTGTTTAATGTTACTTTACTGTTGCCTATATTAGATAGTTTCTTAGTTCATGAATCCTGATATTTCCCTTTTATCAGAATCTCTGCTATTGTTTGCTAATTACTACATATGTCCAAGTTTTGCACGTAATTTATTTGCCATTAGGAGAAGTATAGAGAGCTACATCCTAACATAAAAGACTATGATGTGCCAATTGTACAAAGGGGCAATTTTATAAAAATAGTGATTAAGAATGCTGTCTCTGTAGCTAGACCCACTTAGTTCTCATGTTAATCTGTTGTATTATGACTTTTGTCAAATTGTTTAAATTCTCTGTGTCTAAATTTCCAAATCTGGAAACTGGAGATAACAGTTCCTACCCCATGGGATTTTTGTAAAGATGAAATGAGTTAATCTATGCAAAACCCCTTTAATAGTGCCAAAAACATCATATTAATGGATAATTATTAGCTCTAATTATTATTATAATGAAGCATTATTAAAGGCCCTTATTTTTTTAAAGAGTTTATTAGTATTTGCAATTTGTGTACAATATTTTATTGAAACTCATGTAACATGTTTGAAAAAATACTTGGAGTCTCTTAATGAAACTGTATTTGGCTAATATTGTTCAACTTTTTTGCAATTTATCCTTGAACAGAGAGATAATAGGTAGTCAATAATTCATTTGAAGTAATAATCTCACTTTATTTTTTATGTTTAAGAGATAATCATCCATTATACTTTTGTTAGAAACAGAAAAAAATTTAATGACATTTGAAGAACACAAAATACAATCTCCTTTGCAAAGGCTTTGTATTATTTTCTTTTCTATATATTATATTTATATTAAAACTGGTAAAGCATAACAAGGAGATCTTTAGTAAAATATTAATGTATCGGAAAGTTATTCTTTATTGCTTTTGGCCTACAAGTTGCTAAATTTAATGGCAGAAAACTAAAAATATGCACCAGAAGGAGAAAATAAAACCAACTGCAAAAAGAAAGGTGAAATGATAAGTAAATTTTTTAGTCTAAGGTGAAAAGTATAAATGTATTAAAAAGAAATTATATTAAAAACTAAACATTTGCTTTCAATTACATGGTTTTTGTATTTTCATGATGCCTGTTTAAAAGATTTTTGGTACCTATTTAAATGTTTATTTTAATTGGCTTCTATACTTAACAAATGCATATTGAAGGATTTCTATGAACACTTTTTTTAAATACTTTGAAAACTTCAAGGTAACTTTTGTTTTCCCCAATTTACTTTAAGTTTATTTTCCCTTTGAAATTTAGTGAGTCTCTTGTACTGAATTATAGAAATCTTTTATTTTTTAACAAAGGCAACCAGCTTGCTAAGGTTCAACCCACAGCAGCACTTTTATACTAATTTTAATTAAATAGATATATTAGTTTACAGTGGAAACATCAATTCAACATTAACAATAGTTAAATGCAGATATTGCTGATTATATGAATGTTACAGAGTCATTTTCTCTAAATGAAGACCTTTCCATTTTCCATTTATCTAGTACTTGAAATAAGAATTGGTCACATTTCTTTCCCCCCAAAACATTATTCAGCATATCTCTGACTACAATTCTGGGTGCCAAGGAATCAATGAAAGCTTATTTTGTTTAGTCCTATTATTTCTGAGGCAGAGTGAAAACTGTCCTGTAAATAAAGGTACTCTTATCATGAAATCACCTCAAAAGCATCACTACCTGACACTTTTATTAGCAATGCTAGTCTTAGTAAATGCACTTATTGAAACTATTGTTACTACTCAGTTACATAAGCTTTATCAATATTTCATTTTTATTCAATGTCTTATAAATTTATTTGAGCAGTTGCTTTATGAAAATATTGTCTAATATCCAGTCTATTCAAGAATATAAAGTACTGCATTAAGAAGTTATTGAGACTATATCAGTCATAATTCTTGGCCAATGAAAAGGATCATTAGCCACAAATCATGCAACCTTTATCTACTTGCATGCTCCATAGCTTAAGATATTAGACTGCTTAATGTCTAGGCTATCTGATTAAATGCTAGTGGAGACTAAGGAGCAGGATAGGTAAGGTTTGGCCCAAGTCAAAAAATCCTAAGCAAACTAAGTCCAGACTGAGATCATACATACCTAACCTCCTTTTGTAATTTGGGCAGAGTTGGGTGGGATTGAAGCAAGATTTGATTCATGGCAGGTTAGACTTTCACTATTTATTATTTATTGCTCTTTGACTACTTACACAGCAGAGGCAACCCTAACGCCCGATGTTCTCTAGGCAGTTGACATAGTTAATGGCATTTGGGCTAAATCACAGCACAAATAAAACCATATTAGCTTGCCCTATATTGAAGCCATAAAGAGAAAAAATATCAATGGTTTTCTAAATAGAAAAAGATGAAACTTACTGAGAAAATAACTGATATTATATAACTTTAGGTAAAAACAATACCATTACAGTGCTTTAGAGGACTTTTATAGATATAGATATAGATGATAGATAGATATAGATAGATAGATATTTTCATATGTAGTGAGAGATTGGACCGCCAGTTCTGTAAACCTTTATTTCAAAAGACAGCAGTTAGTTACATAATGCTAACATTGATTTGATGTGTGCATGGTATAGTACTGTAAGGAAACAAAGATCAATGTTAAAATGAGGGTAGAATCTTTGAGGAGTATACACAGATCAATACTTGTGTAAGTCATAGACTACCCTCTTCTCATAGGAGTCTTGTAAAATAGTGAAGCCTATTCTACTGAGATGTTTTCCCATTCCCCCAAATGAACTGTAAACTTTCATAGTCAAATCTAATTGTAAAATGTTCTTTTTATGCTTTCTTTCAACTTAAAAATCCTTGGAATGTTAACTATCTTAAAAATAATTGAGTAAAAAACATTTTCTGCCCTGACTGGTAGCTCAGTGGATTGGTGCCAGCCTGCAAACCCAAAGGTCGCTGGTTTGATTCCCCATCAGGGCACATAACCAGGTTTCCAGCCAGGTCTGTAGCTGGAGGCAGGTGTAAGGTGACCATACATTGATGTTTCTCTCCCTCTTTTCCTCCCTCCCTGCCCTTCTCTTTGAAAATAATGAATAAAAATCTTTAAAAAATATAGACTTCCTTTAGAAAGTAAAAATTAAAAAAATGTTTTCTTTTATCAAAGTGATCTTGAGTCAAGCTCTATTTACCTCAGGGCAAGATCGACTATGCTAATGCCTGGGTACACAAAACTGAGCTGACTGGCAGCCATCTAGCTAGTCAGTCTCAGCCACGCCTCAATTGGTGGTGAGGGAAATAGGTTAACTTACCAAGTTCTTCTCTCCAATACTTGTACCCCTAAAAGTGAAATGGCTCACTGTAGACTCTTGAGCAAGCCGTGACATTTTTTTTTTTTTTAATTTTTGGCTGTACGTTTTTTATTTGTATTTTTAAATTACATTTTTCAGTTCCAGTTTATATTTCGATATTATTTTGTATTAGGTGTGCAGCATGGTGGTTGAACTATCATATACTTTACAAAGTGGTCCCCCCAATATTTCAAGTATGCACCTGGCATCCTACATAGCTATTACAATATTACTGACTATATTCCCTATGCTGTTTCATACATCCCTGTGACTATTCTGTAACTTCTAATTTGTACTTCTTTAAAACAATTTTTTTTTATGTTGTAATACAGTTGTTTCATTTTTCCCTCATTAATTTCCCCTGCCCCACCTTCCCTATCCTCTCTCCCACAGTCAATCCCCACTTCATTGTCCATGTCCATGGGTCCTTCACATTAGCTCCTCCACTAAACCTTTCCCCTACTTCCCCCTGGTTCTCCCTAGTCACCATCATTCTGCTTATTTATTTTTTTAACTCACATGTCTATGGTTCTGCTTGTCTATTAGTCTCCTGTATTAAGTGAGATGATATGGGATTTGTCCTTTGCTGCCTGGTTTATTTCACTAAGCATGATACTCTCCTGTTCCATCCATGTTGTTGCAAAGGATAGGAGTTCCTTCTTTCTCTCTGCTGCATAGAACTTCATTTTGTAAATGCACTAAAGTTTTTTGATCCATTTATCCACCGATGGGCAATTAGACTGTTTCCAGAACTTGGCTATTATAAATAGTGCTTCTTTTCTTTTAAAGCTTTTATTCACTATTTTTAGAGACAATGTCAGGGAGGGAGGAAGAAAGGGAGAGAAACATCAATGTATGTTTGTCTTTCATCTGCCTCCAGCTGGGGACCTGGCTAGAGACCTGGCTTGCAACCTGGGTACGTGCCCTGACTAGGGATTGAACCAGCAACCCTTGGGTTTGCAGGTTGGTGCTCAATCCACTGAGCCATACCAGCCAGGACTGTAATTTGTACTTCTTAATCTCTTTACCTGTTTCACTCAATTCCCCGACCCCATTCCCTTCTGGCAAAAAACATCAGTATGACCTACCTATTTTGTTTGTTTGTTGCTTTGGCTCTATTGATTCCATATATAGGTGAAATTGCATGTTATTTGTCTTTCTTTGTCTGACTCATTTCATTTAGCATAATATCCTCTAGGTCTGTCCATAAACTATAGCATATTTCTAAATTAGAACTTCTACTCTCTTTAGATGTTAGTAAATAGATTAGTAAATGGACTCACAGAGGTGTTTGACTTCCTGAAAGGAGCATCCTACACATATTTGTTATGCTTCTTTCATGCCATGTAGAGTATGAACAGGTACCTGATAAGAGGTATGTTACAGGCACCTTCCAAATATGGAATGTAGGAATTTATATAAGTACGGGTCATTCTCTGTGTCATGCTGCTTTGCAGTTTTCATGCCCATTAATACTTGCTCTGGCCCCCACTTGAGCCTGTGTGCTAGCATTAAAGTAAGTTCACCTTCAAAGAGAAAAATACGTATCTCAGGAGATTCATTTCAGATACAGTGTTTGAATAACATTAAGTGAACCAAGCAAAAATAAGATGCTAATGAAATTAGTGTAGTCAGATTTTAAACTTGATGAATATAAACAAATCTTCAGATAAAGTATTACTGTAACACCTAGTATGTTTCTCATTACAGTATTTGGGAAGGAACACAATTCCACTTTATGAATATATTTTTCAACTTTTCTTTTGGTTGCTGTTTCTAAACTAAAAAGTCTGTTGGAAGCAAATTTGATAGTCTTGTATAACTTAATCATCAAGACTAAGCTGACTATTCTTATTTACCTTAGTATTTTAAAGAAAACATAACATACAACATCATCTTATTAGGAACCTCTAGCTATATACTAATAATATGAGTGGTTTACATAATACTTTCAAAAGAACCCTCCAATGTGTTCCAGATAAAAATATGATTTAATATTCATAGATAAAATACTTTGCTCCCTTTTCAGTTTTCTCCTTGAAGAAACTGAAGTTCGGACAAGTTAAGTGACTTTCCCAATGGCATACCATTGTAAGAGGCAGAATAAGTTCTAACTTGAAAATAATTTTTCTATAATTTTATTGAGAAGCATTTTTTATAACCATTTCCCAGACTTTGTGCAAAGTGAAGTGACTGCAGTACAGAATACAATACAGTATTTGCCTTGGTGGAGCTTTTAAGTAAGCATATATGTATATTTGTAAGAAAGCATGTACAGGTGATGGAGAGGAAAATGTACAATTATAATGAACTGTGATAAAAGCTAAATGTGATAACTTCAAATGTATATAGTATTAAAAATTAGGGAGCAGATTGAAGCAGTGTTGGGGAACCCTCTGAAAGGAAGTAATTTATTATTTCATTTGGGAAAGAAAAATGGGGTAGGTATTAATCAAGCAGTAAAAGCAAAGAAGGTCTCAGGCATAAACAAAAGATGAGAAGTGAAAGGAACTAAGAATGATCCTTGAGTAGCAGAAATGTTTTTGTGATGTTCTGAATCCCACATGTAACTGCCAAGTGATTGAGGCTATAAAAGTAGAACCCATCAAGAGCTCAGAGGCTTTTGTGTGTCATGGTAAGAAGTCTAGATTTTATTTTTGGTCAACAGGGAATCATTAAAAGTGTTGAAATTTGTTCTAAGCCTGAACTTCCTGCCCCAAAACAAAGTGCAGTAAGCATTAGTCTTGATGCCAAAGTATTTTAAGCCAGAAAAGAACATTAAAAAAAACAAATAGTACTGAGGCTGGATAGATAAAAGTGATGTAACAGCTATGCTAGAGAATTTACCCCAATGGAAGACAGAAATGACAACCCATAATCGCAGGGTATGATATGTAATCTGCATACAAATTTACAAAAGTGATTACTCATATGTTATTATTAGAGAAATAATACATCTACACACCCTGACATTTCATGTCTTTTATTAAAAACCACTTTGAAAAAAAAGTAATTTTTCATTTTGGGGGCTATTACATAAATTCACAGTTGCAGTCCAGAAAGCAAGGATATGAACAGCTGGGGGTCTGACATGTTTTTACATTTAGCCCATCAATTCCTGAAGCCCTGCCTCCTAAGGCTTTCTCTGTAGGAACTCTTTCCTCCTGTCTCCTACAGGTGACTGATAGTGCTTTTGGCCTGCTCTTAAGAGGTTATTAGAAATAAGAATAACAATAGGGTAGGTGTCCTTATTCACATTTTTATTAACAAGAAGGAGTTTCAAGGATAATTTTGATGGGGATAATTTTAAGATGATAGCACTTAGAAGTCCAAAAAAAAAAAAAGAAATAAAGAAAAAGAAAAGAAAAATCAGCATGATGGAGATACTTTTATTTAAAATCTGTATTAAATGTTTTATTTTTAATTAAATTAAATTTTCTTAAAAATATAAATACACAAAAATCATCATGTGTAGGATGTGAAAACTTCTGACACAATGTGAGCTTTTTATGCTTTTATAAAATGCCTATCTTTTTGAAAAGTTCAACTTTAATCATACAGAAGTAGTTAATCCATGAAGGGAGGGAGATTAAAAATGCTGAGAATGGCCCTGGCTGGTGACTCACTGGATAGGTACTGGCCTGCAAACCCAAAGGTCACTGGTTTGATTCCCCAGTCAGGGCACATAATCAGATTGCAAGCCAGGTCTCCAGCCAGATCCATAGCTGGAGGCAGGTGAAAGGCAACCATACATTGATGTTCCTCTCCCTCTCTGCCTCCCTCCCTTCCCCTATCTCTGAAAACAATAAATAAAATCTTTAAATAAATAAAATAAAAATACTGAGAATGGCTCTGGCTGGTGGCTTAGTGTATAGATGCCAGCTTGCCAACACAAAGGTCTCTGGTTCAATTCCCTAGTCAGGGTACATAACCAGGTTGCAAGCCAGGTCTCCAACCAGTTCCATAGCTGGAGGCAGGTGAAAGGCAACCATACATTGATGTTTCTCTCTCTTGCTTCCTCTTTCCCTGCCCTTCTCTCTGGGAATAATAAATACAATCTTTCTAAAAAATAAGTAAATATTAAAAAAAAATAAAAACTTACAACATAGTCAATGTGTAGCTTGGAAAGCTGAATATATTGAGATCAGCAGGCCCGGAAGAACGGTGCTAATGGAATTTTAAAGCAATTTTTATATTAGTAAATATTGTCATTCTGTGTTCATTATTTTTAAGAATGTTAAAAAAATGAAAAGACTCAAATGACTACAAAAAAGTAAAGAAAATGCCTTTCTTGAAAAGGGAAGTCTGGGTGGAAGAGAGATTGGCCATGATAATTATATGCTCTTCAGTTTCACTTTGACAATAAGATGCCTGAAATAATTTTCGATGATTTATTTTGAATGACCTACAATTATGTAAGTGTTGGAGTATTGAACAACCAAGTTAAGATGTGGAGTTTTTCTTCATCCTCTCTAGAAGCTTTCTTAGTACTTTGGGACACCAAGCTTGCCGTCAGAAGACAATTTAACCTCCCAGCCCAATTTAACCTCATGTAGGTAATTGAGGTGACAGGAGATGGAACCTCTTTGAGACATACTTCAGCATTTAATGGTTTAGGACAACAATGGAGCATAAGGGTTCAGATGTGGGGCTTTGCTGTGAGACAGGCCTAGAGTTGAATCACAGGGGATGACTTTGGGGGAACCTCACTTGTGTTCTACTTATACATTTCCACATAAAATAGACTACAAAACTTATTTCATAGCTTTATTTTGAGGTTAAATGAGAACCCAGGAACAGCAAAACCTATAGAAAACTTCTACTCATATAGTGTCTTATATTTAATAGTTCTCAGAAAATTTCAACAGTTTAAATAGATAAATTTTAGCTTTTAATGATTTTGTGAAAATTGGTAATTACATTGGTAAAAATCTGGATAGTTAGATAAATAAATTACATTATATTTATGACTTTTGTTAAGTTTGTTTTTCCCCACCTAGCATTTAAAAAAATTAATAGACTTTATTTTTAGAGTATTAGATTTGCACAAAACTTTCTGTTAGTTTTTGGGCAATGATTTTTATCCTTTGATTAATTGAATTAGAATAAGAGTACAAATATATGCATAACTATATTTATTTGTTAAAATGTTGTGACTAGATAGGTAGGTACTTTGTCAGCCACACACACACACACACACACATGCAACCTTATTTTAAAAAGGTTGCATGTAAACAGAGCTTTCATACTTATTCTTAACATTGCTATAAAGTAGTCTTTTAATAGAATTTCAGATTTTGTAGTAATAAGCTTAATTATAAGTTAAATTTTCATTGAACTATCATGTCAACATTCTTATCTACTGAGGAGGTTTTGAGCAAAAGTTCCACACTCTAAAAATGGCCAGGTATCAAATTGGTTATTGGTCCCCATTATTGTGAAAGACCGTCTTTACAGATTGTGACAAAGATTTTTAATTCTGTTAGCTAAAACCATGGTAAATATCAAAGTGCTTTCGGAGGAACTCTGGACATACTGTTGTGATATCTAATAGTCTAAAAGTACTACTCTCTACCATATTGTACCTAACTGAAGTGCACCACCTTATACTGTCACATTGTATCATTACTATACTTTATTCTTTTATTATATATTGTCATTATCTGTAGTATTCTTACACAAGTCTGAGATGGATTCTTTAGCAGCCAAATTAGACAAGGTAATTTTTTTTTTCAACAAAATAAGATTGGTTTATATCTTTGTGTTTATGTTTGTTTTTTTTTTTAATACCATGTAATTTGTTTTTACAATTACTTATCCAATAATTTGTTGCTGCCCAGGTCATGAAACTGAGTACAGATGTGTTAGAGCATTCTATTCCATTGTCATAGAAGCTTGATTTCTTACTGCTGCTAACCTGCACCAGCACTAAAATGATGTAGCCAGAACTTTATGACAATTTAGTCAACGTTGAACCCTATTCAAGTACCATTGTGTTGATTAATAATAATGTCATATTGAGTTTGAGTGCTTTGTCTATTCAATGGTCATGATCAGTTACTATTGAAGCTTCACTCACAAGAGCCTCTTACCTCCCATATCTTCCAACGTGACTCATCAGCCCAATGTTAGTGCTTCACAAAGCACATTTCTGGTGTTGGCATTTCCCTTATGTGCTGAATATCTGGTTGCTGGGCTTTGAAATTGCCACTAGGTTCACAGAATTGTGTAGCCCTGATTGGAAAATTAATGCATGTGCCATTTATTGTAATAGTTAAACTTATCAGAGGGAGAACAGGTAGGGAAAGAAAGGGTTCAGAAGTTTCTAAGATATAGACATAAATATAAAAAAATTAGGAGCAATACGAGAGCATATTGGTTAACCCCCTGGATTGAACTGAGTCTGCTCTGGTTACATGACCTTGTTTATTTCCAAACCTCTGTGTTTATTTCCCTGTTACATGGAGATAATAAGATCATTGTGAGATGTGAATTCGTTAATAAATTATTAGATCCATGTCTGGCATATAATAAGTGTTGTAAATGTGAACATTCAATGCTATTATTGCTTCAACTATGTTTATTCAAATGCCTGTTCATTTGGATTTTCTCATTTTATGAGATTGTTCTTATTTTTACTATAATCTTTATTTACTTTGCCCTCTTTTTCCTTACTTTAAAGCTCTTTCTTATCTGTGAATGACTTCTCATAGATTTTATCCGACACCCACTTTAAAGGGAAAGGTTTCTTGAGTCGGTGGTCAGCTGGAGTACAGAGATCTGCAAGAGTCATTCTCTTTGATCTGCCCTCTGTACTTCAGCTTAGTCAGGTGACCACCCCCTCCTGTGTTCTCTCAGTGTGAGTCTTCAGGAAATTGGCCTAGATAGGGATGTGACAGGCAGGTAACATGAAACTTCAACAGAGGACCACCAAGCTACTTGCAGGAGTGATTTTATACTTTACAACTCATGCCCCATGTGGGCTCCTCAAACATTCATTCCTCTTTTTACTTGAGTGTAAAAGCTGAGTGATTTTGAGCCAGTCAGTAGGGAGTAGAATTGGGAGTAGGTAAAATTTCTGATAAGGTGTGATAAAAGTGAAATGACAATTGCAATGGATCTCTCTTCTTCCCTCAAGAAAAGGTTTCAGAGGAGGTTGTTTTTAATTTTTATTTTTTGTTTCAATGGTTTTGGTGCTTGCCACCCATCTTGGAGAAGTTAGTTATCTTGCTCATCATGTTCGTTCCTGAAGAGATGATGAGGTTTAGGTGACATGCCAAACCTCAGAGGCATGCAGAACGTAACATTCTGATCTAGAGGGTAATGATTTGAAGCCATAAGTCACTCTCCTTTTTCACTCAGCTGCAACAAGAGCTTGGACTCTATAGGCCAGCACGACACCCTGGAGTACAGCTTGTAGACTGCTGTTACATCCAGCTCATAAAGGGCTCAGTTGGCATCTCAGGCAGGGAGTATATGAACTGGGGTTGGATGCTAATGATTTGATGTCTAGATGGGAGAAAAGGAAGGAAGGGGGTTCAAAGCATCAGCAGTAGCTGATTGTAAAGGAGAACAATAGCAGGGAAAGAAATTAAAGAGAAACACAGCAAGATGACAAGGCGAGTTGGAGGGGGGAGTATCATTCATCTCCTGTGAAAGCCCCCACAGCACAAAGATGGATTAATACTGTCAGAGCTGTTATCCATTCCATCAAGTTTATTATGTGGTAGAAAGCTACCTGTCACTATCTTGGCTGCATGTGGTGATACAATCCTGGCACCTTTTCCCCAATGCATTGAAAACATTTTCTGGGTTTTTTCTTTGAGGCAGCTTTAATATTTGTTTCAATCATAGGTAGATCCATCATATGCATTTAATTTAAAAAGTCATAACAAGCAGAATTTCTGTTCAACATAAAGAGCTCATAAAACAAATGCTACTATTTATCAAGTCTAATGCATTTTTGTAAAAGCCTTCCTTATAGGAATAAAGAATAAAAATCCAATGATGGTCTTCCAATAAATATTTAATACTTTGTTGTGTATTTATGGGATAATCTTGCCTTCCTACAATATATGGCTGTTCAAAGACTTAAATTGTAGTTATGTGGTTTACTTGCTTGGAGATAGCAATAGTAATCTATTTCCATGTGAAGCCTTACAAAAAAAATCCCCTTCCACCAAAATGAAACTAAGTACAAAAATTATTGGGATTATCAATTCTGTTTTCTAATGCAAAATTATTCACTCCAAATCCTTAAATTAAATTCTTTCTAATCATATGCAGTCTGATTTTTACCAAAAGCATTGTCATGACAGCTTTCCAAAGACCCAGAAATAATCGTTTTGCTCTCCTGGAGGCAATAATGTAATTTTGAAAAAATCTACACATACAATAAGTCTTACAGACGCCATTGGGGAATGAATTAAACTGGGGATTTGATAAAGTGATGATTAACACTTAGGCAAGGGTCACTGAGCTCTTAAGGGGAAGGAATCGGATCAATAACCCTTGAATTTACTGTGTAGGCCTTGTGCACTGTGATTGCAGTCAGGTTAACTTTTTTCTATCAGAGCTCAGTGTGATGCTGTCACTGTTCAACCTAAGTGAGACTGGAAATGTGGCTGAAATGATACAGCTCTTCCCACCGAGGCTACGTACTCTCCCTTACCTCTGTCGGTGGGAGCTACACAACCCAACATGTTTCACTTCCTGGAAAGTGCAGGCATGTTTGTCATGAGCGGATTTCATGAGAAACATTTTTATTTTTCATTCCTTTATTCCGAGCTAATGGTTCAGTTTTCGTGTGTTTTCATTTTAATTCATGTTGAATCTCTTTGGAGAATATGTGTGATTTAAGTTCATGAGTGTGATGCAGCCGTGCGATCATTCTGGGTAATAAGTCCAGCCATTCTTTGCTGTGATGGTTTGTGGCTCTACCCACATATTACATCATTATTTTCTTAAAAAAACACCCATAGCATGGAAGTCACCTTCATCTTTTACAGGTACTATATGCAAGATGACTGCTTTCTATTTCTCAGGATGTTTCTTAATAGAAAAGTCCACATTTAGGCTATTTTAAAAATATAATTGTTTTTAGTTTGTTGCCCCTAACATTTCTTTTTCACTACAATATTACAGTCATTTGCTCTAGTTCATGGTCTATTGCAAGTTCATGGTCTACCACCTGGTTTATTGCATAGCCTGTTGCAAACGGGTTATATATATATTTCTTAAAGATTCCATGTGAACCAAAGCATTATTTAGTAAATTGAATTGCACTATGGTTAAAAGTAATAGTATGTTATTGAAGCTAAAGTTTGTTAAAATGATAGCAATTATAACAGTATTGGATGCCAGCACTTAAAAGACCATATATGGATATTAAAAACTAAACTTCTCTGGTAGAGGATTAGTTGTGTTGTCATATGTAATTAAAACATAGGTTTATCAATAATTGTTTCCACATATTTCGGTTGATTATATGTACTTAATTGCAAGGGTTTGCTGACAAACTCATAATTGAACATTAAGATTAATAATATGACTTTTGGGATGAGTTGAATATCACATGATTATTTTTGTTTTTAATCTTTGGTTACACTTATTGTTGTAACTGAAACACAAGGCAAGTGTTCACATGTTGCTTATATGAACAGACATGTAAGCTGAGCTAGTCCTGGGACTCATTTCTTCTCTTCACCCCTGTGTCACAAAGGGACTGAACCCTGCAGGCTGCATTCCCCAGGCTCCCAGGACAACAGCTTCAGCTCAGTGGGGGCACACGTCAGGTATCAAAGGGTGGGGAAAAAAGAAGAAAGCAGAATATATCCTCATCTCATCTTCAGGCAGGGCCTCTGGCTTTGCCTGAGTCTCCTCTGGTGGTTCCTCCTTCTGCCAGGCATCCTTGGCTGTTGTACTTTGGAGGTTCACCTCCTCCAGCATTCTCCAGCCACTGATATCATAGGGGCTTCCTAGGGTTCCTCATCTCTGCTCAACCTCACTCTCCCTTGTTAGGTTTGTCAGCCTCTCCATCACCTGTGTAACCAGTTTCTTGCATTAAATGTTCTCTGTCATAAAAACCTAAAATGGTTCTCCTTCTCCAGGTAGATCTTGATTAAATTATACTACTCAGCATAAAATACACTTTAGCATGGAAATAGTCTGTATATCAGTATTATTATAAATTATTTCTTACATATGCTTCAAACCAGCCTAAATCTATTTTCAACATAGCTTATATTCCGAGTGCCAGCTTACATGACTCCTATATCTCTAAGTAATATTATGTTTTACTAAAACCACAAAGACATAAATCAGAAAAAAACTAGCAAGAGGGTAAAGAGGAAAAAAATAAGTAAACAGGACTCAAGCATACAATATTAAAAAAATAATTATGGAACTTAATTGGACTTTAGAGCATCTAATTTTTCTTAAAATATTTTACAACAATAACAATTTTACTGTATTTTAAAGTTACATGGGAAAAAATGTGCCATAGTCAACTAACATTGGGAAACAAAAGATTTACCAAAATAAAAGCTTTTCAAAGTAACATTGCTCCAGAGAGTTTAAATTACTGATGGGCCTTGTGAATCTCCAGGAGGCTAACCTATTTCTTCCCTCTACCCACAGATAATTGATTTCAGAATTTTATCACTTATTTATTCATTCAACAACTATTTATCGACTACTTATATATTAGGCACTAGGAATTCAGGATAATGAGAATATAGAGAGCAGAAAATAAAACTGTATCTGCCAAATTTCTAGTGGGAAGAGATAGACAATAAATAAATAGGTAAACTATATACTAAGTTAGATGGTTATAAGTGCTATAAAAATAATAAAGCAAGGAAGGGGGATTGGAGGGACCAAGGGAAAGATAAAGTCTTACTTTTAAACATGTGGTCAATGAAAACTCCATTGTAAAAAGGGGGTAAATCATGGACTGTCAGATGGACCATAGTTCCACCTGGATGGTACAGTAATTATTAAGTCTCTGAACAGGTTGAGCCTGGGATTTTTAAGAAGCAAAGATGTTGTAAATTTAAGAGACATCATCAATTTATATATGTGTGAGCAAATATTTTAAGGAAAATAAAAGCAAAACTGCTATATTCAATCTACACACATTGTTTTTCACTGACTAGAGCACACATTCACCATTGTATATCACCCTTTTTTTTTTTTTTTTTTTTTACTGGTTTGAGGCTATATTTTTTTCACATATAGCATATAAAGTTTCTTCTGAAATCTATGACCAGTAGTTGTGATATATAAATAACATCATGGTGACATATTGTTTTTTTTAAAATAATTTTGGCTTATATTTGTACCCTCCATAGAATTGACAATATAATGTAGACTCATGTTGAAGAATTCTTGAATTTTGTTCCACATGTTTTATTTAGGTACACTTTTAGTTTCATTTTCCTTCTTAAATTAATTACATATTGCCAGAAGTTAAATAGCTTCTCTTCAAAGGCAGCTAAAAACTTTTGATATCTAACTTTACAGACACCCTTCAGAACTTGTGAATCAGTCACACCAATTATTTCTAGCTTTGAAATGCTTATGATTGGCTCTCAGATGTTTGGTTACATTTGCCCAAACTGTCAATGACGGCTACTTCACAACCTATGTCTCTGTCTGAAAGCTAAAAAATTTCTTTTGAAATTGATTGGGAAATGCTTTTCCTCTAGAGGTATTTGAAAATGTGAATGAAAAAAATATAGTTGATCCCAGAACCCATTTTGCATGAAGCATCTCAGGGGACCAGTGATTTTTTTTAGCACACTGTGAGAAACATTGATCAGATCAAGTCTTAAATTTAACAAAGACATTTTCACAAATAGTACCTGCATATATTGTCTTAGTATAAGATATAAACAAGGTAGAGAAGCGTAGGTCACAATGTAAGTCTCTCATTGCTGCTAGTCTCACTCTGGCTCTTTTTCCAAGAGATGGCCTCTGTGAACAATGGTGTATATTCCTCATTGTACCTTTTCCATGCATTTACAATTATGGATCTACACAGTAAGTCCTCATTTAATGACAATGATAGTTCTGCAACTTTAAGTAAATTGATATATCATGAAACTAATCTTACCATAGGCTAATTGACATAAATAAGAGTTAAGTTTCGATGGTATCTAATCAGTGTTATAGCAAAAATGTTGAACAAAATAAGTTATTAGAGAACCTATTGTAGATATACTCACATACATATATATATATATTCTCTATATGTTATATGCACATACATGCACATATGTAAGCAGATGTGTTTATAACTATAAGCATAAAACCATAGACCTGGCTGGTGTGGTTCAGCGGATTGAGCACCAGCCTACAAACCAGAAGGTTGCCAGTTCAATTCCCACTCAGGGCACATGCCTGGGTTGTGGGCCAGGTCCCCAGTTGGGGGCACTCAAGAGGCAATCAAACATTGATGTTTCTCTCCCTTTCTCCCTCCCTTACCCTCTCTCTAAAAAACAAATAAATAAATATCTTTAATAACATAAAAATAATAAAATGGCTAAAATAAATATAAAACCATAAACATAATTTTTATATAATATAAATTAAAAATTAAATAGCCACATTGTTTTTGATTAGTTTTGTTTGCATATCTTTCAGAACTCATTCCATATTGGTGTATCTGACTTTTACTATGCCATTATATGGATATATTAGAAACGATTTAACCTTTACTCCATTAAACAAGATGTAGTTCATTTACCCTTGGAAGGGCTATTACAAGCTATGTTTCAGAGAGTATATTCTAATTATACCTTTTCACAAATGTAGAAATAGGTGCTATTTTTAAAATGATAGCTATCTGGAAGCAGAATTGTTATTTAAAGTTCATGCGCATATTTCAATCTAATAAAAAGCTGCTAAATTATCTCTCGGTAGATCCCATTGGCTACACTCATGCTAACAATGCATGAAAAGGCCAGTTTCTCTGAATCTTCCCCATATTTCTTCTCCAGTGTTTAAATACTTTTATTTTGTTTTTGCTAATCTGATAGGGGTAAAGTGTCATTTTTTTACTAGCATTTCTCAAAGTTATTTGTACATTGAGTACCTTTCATTTCTTTTTCTGTGAATGTCCTGTTTGTATTTCTTTGTCCACCTTTTCTATTGGGTAGTTTTTCTCTTTTTAAAGTTGATTTATTGGACTTCTTTTTCTTAGAAGTTAATCTTTTAAATAGATTACTAATGTTTTGACTTAAACTATTACTTGATTTTTTTAAAAAATTGTTATTTATTTCTCCAGAAAGATTTGAATTCTATATAGTGTAATCATTACCATTTTCCTTTCCTATTTTCTGGGTTTTTGTGACTTATCTCTTTAATTCACCTAGAAATTAGTTTTTTATTTATTATGTGAAATGAACTGTAGTAGGGAACATTACTGCTAAGGCATTTAGGTTTAAAAAATATACATGCATTCAAACTAAGTATATAAGTAGAAGTTTTTTGGTTAAGGGTAATTTCAGCTCTAGGTAATGCAGGCTAATAATGATGGCTGGATTTGGGAGGTGGGTAGCTGTTTGTATTTCCTCCAAGTCCATTTGTTGAAGTCCTAGCCCCTAACATGATGGTGTTTAGAAGTAGGGCCTTTGGGGGTAATTAGGTTTGGATTAGGTAATGAATGAAACAGACATTATAGGATTACTGATTTTATAAGAAGAGGAAAATACTCCTCTCTCCTTGTGCCTGCACTGAAGAAAAACGTGCAAGCACACAGCAAGAAGGCGGCCATCTGTAAGCCAGAAAGAGAGGGACTTCACCCAGAATCCAGTCTGCTAGCACCTTGATCTTGATCTTTTCAGCCTCCAGAACTGTGGGAAATAAATTTCTGTTATTTAAACAACTCAGCCGATGGTATTTTGTTATTGCAGTTAAAACTGACTAGGACAATAGCTTAGCTTACAGAGTGATTGGGCAATTCAGGAAAACTCTAGCTCTGTTCTCTTCCAAATGTGGGTTGCAACGCTTGCCAGAGAGTCTCTTTTCATGCTGTCATCTTGAGGGAAGAGATGAAAGGGGAGCATGTGTGTGAGTTTTTCTGAGCTGTGCCTGAAAGTGGTACTATTACTTCTCATGTGCCATTCTTTAGAAACAACCACAGGCTCAAACTGCATTCCACAGAAAAATAAATTGATTTAGTAAACAACTGGCATCCTTAGCTACAGAATTCAGATTTATTTTGTCCCTCTAAAATGATCATTATTGAAGAGGCCAACATTTGATACGAAATGCCACATTTATTATACATGACATTGGCATATACGCATGCTCTATTGGGGATGCTCCTGTCAATTGTTTGTTTATTCCATCATGAATACCATGGGATTTTATTTCAGGTACTTTATAGCAGTTCTCATATCTTATTGTTCTTTTTCTAAATGTTCTTGACTATTTACAAGTGTTATCTTCTATATAATTTTTGAATTGTTATATTTTAACAAAAATCTTGTTTTAATTGATCTGGCTTTACATTTATAGATTCATTTAGGGAAAATAATTTAAATTATTGAAACTTAATATTTAGGAATATGAACATCATTCAATATTTAAGTTTTTCAATTTTATTGGTATTTTTGAGAATCAACATTTGGTTTTGTTTATCAATCTCATACGTTTCTCTCATTTAATATGTTTTGCTTTTACCTTCTTTACTTCTCTCTCCTACTTTTATTAGATTTTTCTTGCAATATTTTGAGTTTGTTTTGGTGGTCTATCATTGAGTTATATTTCAAAATGTTTTGCTCGATGATTAATGCAATTAATTTCATTCTCATACATTTTATATTGGTTTACATTGTCATTCATTTATACATATTAAAAAAATTGTTTTACTCTTTAATCTGAGTTTTTTAATCCATCAGTTTATATATTGTTTCTATTATATTTTATCAGCAATATTATTGGCATTGTGGAGGTGTACTGAGATTTTTTTTGACTTTAGTAAACTGTTATTTTTGAATTACAATTGACATACAATATTATATTAGTTTCAAGTATATAATTCCATGATTAGATATTATATAATGTTAAATTATTACCCTAATCTAGTATCCATTTGACACCATATGTATTTATTACAATATTATTGACTATATTCCCTATGCTGAACTTTTACATCTTTATGACTATTCTATGACTACTAATTTGTGTTTCTTAACCCCTTTGCCCTTTATACCATTCCCTCCAACCTTCTTCTCATTGTAAAGAAGATGCTTTAAAATTTCTTATAGTACTGGTTTGGTGGTTTTGACTTCCTTTAGGTTTTATAATCTGGGAAACTCTTTTTATCTGTTCCTTGATTCTAAATGATAGCTTTGCTGGTTAGAGTAATCTTGATTGTAGGTCCTTGCTTTTAGTCACTTTGAATATTTCTTGCTAATCACCTGCAAGGTTTCTGTTGAGAAATCAGCTGACAGCTTTGTGAGAGCTCCCTTATAGATAACAAACATTTCTCTTGAGAGCAAGAGAAATGTTTTTCTCTTGCTGCTTTTAAGATTATCTCCTTGTCTTTAAACTTTTGCATTTTAGTTATGATGTGTGTTGGTGTGGGCTTCTTTGGGTTCATCTTGTTTGGGGACTCTCTGTGCTTCCTGGACTTGTATGTCTATTTCCCTTACCAGGATGAGGGTGTTTTCTGCTATTATTTTTTCATATAAGTTTTCATTTCTTTGTTCTCTCCTTTCTTCTTTTGGCACCTCATGATACAAATGTTGGTATGTTTGAATATGTTCCAGAGGCTCCTTTTATTATCATTATTTTGGTGGGAGGGTTCATTTTTTTCTGTTCTGATTGGGTGTTTTCTGCTTCCTTATATTCCAAATTGCTGATTTGATCCCTGGTATCATCTGCTCTACTGCTGATCCCCTGTAATGTATTCTTCATTTCAGTTAATGTATTCTTAATTTCTGACCAGTTCTTTCTTATGTTTTCTAGTTTTGTTTTTATGTTTCCTATCTCTTTGTTGGTGTTTTCACTAAGTTCCTCTACTCTTCTCCTAAGATCATTGAGCACCCTTATAACTAGTGTTATATCTAGTAGATTTCTTTTCTCCATTTTGCTTAGTTCTTTTTCAATTAGTAATTGAATTCATTTTTAATTTTGTATTATTGTGTTTGGGCTTATTTTGTGCCTCTCTTACAATTTCTGTTATCTTTGCTTTCTTGTTTCTGGTATTTATTCCTTCCTTGTTCTTTTTCAGACTTAAAAAAAAATATTTGTTATTTTCTTTTATTGGATATGGAGTTACTCATCCTAATTATATTCTTCTTGTGGTCACCTTTGACATTTTAATACATATATTTAAATCTAGACTCTTTTCTGAGGGTTCTGAGCCTCTTATAGTTTTGACTCAACTCACAACATACCTATGTTTTCCCTTCAGAAACTACCTTTGGCAATAAATAGTCACTATATTAGTATCCTCAGGCTTCCATAACAAAGTACCACAAATAAGTGGCTTAGAACAAATAAAATATGTGTATTGTCTCATAGTCCTGGGAGCTACAAGTCCAAAGTCAAGAAGTTGGACAGGCCATGCTCTCTCTGAAAGCTGTGGGATAAGGCTCCTAACCCAGAAGTTCTTAACTTCCAGTAGGTCCACACCCCTTGGCTTATGGCAGCATAATTCCAATCTCTGTCTCCATCACCACACCATGTTACCTCTATATGTATCTGTCTTTATGTCCAAATTACCCTTTTTCATAACAACATATTAGATTAGAGACCCATCCCAATATCTTTATTACCTGTATAAAGGCATTCTTTACAAATTAGGTCAGAATATGGAGTGCTGAGAGCATAGACTTCAACATATATTTTTGGGGGACACATTCAATTCACAATACCAACTGAACCACTCTTTTTCCATATATCCATTTTTTCTCTCCAGGTTGAGTTGCTAAGGTTAACAAATAAAAACAAAGAAACCTCTGTTAAATTTAAATTTCAGATAAAAATAAATATTTTTGACTATAGTATCCCAAATAGTACTTTGTTTATGCTTATATTAAATATTTTGTTGTTTATTTGAATAAAAATGAATCTAGGCATCATGGGTTTTATTTGGTAATCCTAACTTCAGGCCTTTATTTTCCTTAGTTTGGATTAAACACACTCAGAATTCCCAACCTGACCTTCCCTCAAGATGTGGTTGAAATGATGCTCCAAAAATTTTTTTTCTGCTCTCCTCATCAGAAAATGATCTCTTTATCTTCCACAGTTTGATGGAACTTAATGTACTCTTCATCTTTGATATTTACCAGATTCAACCCTGTATTAAAATTATTGATATATGTATTTTATCTACCCTATTCAATTGAAATTATTTGAAGGCCAAAAGATTTTATAATTCAGTTTACTATCCTACACAGCATCCAGTCCAGCTATTTGGGACAACAGAAGAAACAAACCAATGAACCTCATTTTTATTTGATTTGGCTTGCTCAAATTAAAAAACAAACAAAAACGAAACACACCACTTAACAACTTAACAGCCAGGAGAGGTAGAAATATGTGCAAATAACTCCTATCTGATAGTGGAACTCTGAGTCTTTAACAAAATGCTCCCTGATTTCTAAAGTGCTGCCTCCGCAGCAAAGCACTGATCTGACCTACTCTAAATCTTCATCGTCAGGTATAGACTCCACATTTCCCTGATTTATTGTAAAGGATTAAAGTGCTCACTGGTATTTACTTTTGATGATTTACGTTTAGATTATATTTATAGTTAGTGTGGAAGAAATATTGAAGGGTATGTTCATACCCACATTTTCTAGAAAGTCTGGCTGAGGGTGGATTGGCCAGCATATAATAGAAAGAAGGAGAACCAGACTCATTTTCAATAGCAGTGATCCTGCTCAGTACTAACTGCAGGACAGAGATGCTGGTCATTCATTTTTTCATTTATTTAGCCAACCAACAGATCATTGCTTCTTGTCAGTTAAAATGTACACTGATATGGACATAAATGCCATCAAGTCCTTTCTTATTGCTGGTACTTTTACAATTAAAATCCAGTGGAATGCCTTAATATTATTCATGTCAAAGGAAAAAATCAGTATTCTCCTTAAATTGTAATTTAAACCCTTAATATTTAAAAAATACATTTTCCCCAAACTGGTAAGCTGTAGGTCACTGATTTGTCTAATACTAATAGATGTACATTGTCCCTTACATTTGAAAAAAAAAGTACACTTGAAGCTAATATAATCTTACTAACTAATGTGATGCTGATAAATTTAATTTAAAACAAAGAAAGTACATGTGTCCACAAATGAGTTTGGAAAATATTGGGTTAAAACTTTCTTAGACATTAACTAATATCAATGTGCATATAGTATTCTAACAGATGTAATCTTTGCATGCTATATTTATCAATACTCTTTAGAAACAACACCATATTATATTAAGCTTTCACTGTACAAACTTATATTTTGAGGACTAAAGCTTGATTTGTATATATAAATCTGTGTGATAATTTATGCCATAACAGCTTCGCTCATTGTAATTAGTATCTTCTAAATGTCAGTTTAGCAAACCTTCTTCTTTCTCTTACAAATGTTCAACATATGCCAATTAATGCATTAATTATATATGTCAGTCAGAGTGGCATAAAGAGAATACTGGGTCCAACATTGTATAAGTCACTGGGGAATGAGGGTCTGGGAGGAGTAGTGAGAAGGTCAGAGAAAACTCACCAATAACCTTTCAAACCTAGGCACATCCAGTTGTTACAGTGAGACCATAAGGAAGAATTGGTAGAGAGGTCTCTTGCCGGATGCTCTTTCTGCACCTGGGGTCACTGTTGATAGGATTAGTAGAAGGGAAAAAGAGTTGGAAATGATTGTAGATGAGTGAGGACTCTTTGGAACCTCTGGGTCCCTTTGCATCTGCATGTATAATCATGGTGACTTTCAAAGTTTAATGGTGGCCGTTCTACTTCTGTCTTCCAATTTCTCACAAACTCCTTTTTTTTTTAGGACAACTCTAACAAGAAAATAATCAGGGAATGGGATTGTGTGAAATGTAGTTCCAGTTTAGGTAAACCGATACGTAATAATGTCACCACAATGGCATTCGGGATACATTCCTGAGCTCCTTTCAGAAAAGAATACTTTGCATGTTGTAGTTCTAGCCCTATCCCTGTCAGTATTGCTATGCAATTTTGGGCAAGTGATTTAACACTGTTAGTTTCAGTTTCTGTATTTCCTAAAAGAGGGAGCCAGAGGGTCTCTCCCAATTTTAAGATTTGAAGAGAATTGTGGACATTCTTAGCCCACTCCTGCATACAGTACATTAAAATATATTTTGTAGAATCACAATAAAGGTTATATATGACTATTATATTATAGAAGTGTAAATAAATCTGAATTCAAGTTAAAAAAGTTCTTTAGCTCTTTCTAGGACCAAAATAAAACTGTCCAAGGAGACACTGACTGTATTCTGTAGATATTGAGACAAGTTTAAAGAATAATGAAAAGGTTTTGAAAACTTTCATTCTAATTTGCAGGGTTATTAAAATATTTACCTCCAATGTCATTTTTCTAAAATTATTAAAAGTTGCATTTTTTTCTCAGTTCTAAATGATTGGTTTTTCTTGCTTAGTAATTTCTTCAGTGTGTTATAAAAGATAAAACTTGCTTGGCTGGTACAGTAATTTCTAAGTGAATTTAAATGATTAATAGAAGAAATAGTTTGACAATACTGAAACAAGATTGCTTTTTCTTCAATTAAAGAGCTTGCATATAGCCCTGACTGGTGGCTCAGTGGATAAGGTGCCGGCCTGTGGACCCAAAGGTCGCTGGTTCGATTCCCAGCCAGGGCAACCTAACCAGGTCGCAAGCCAGGTCTCCAGCCAGGTCTGTAGCTGGAGGCAGGTGAAAAGCAACCATACATTGATGTCTCTCTCCCTCTCTGCCTCTCTCCCTTCCCCCTCTCTCTGGAAATAATAAATACAAATCTTTAAAAAAAAAAAAAAGATTGCATATATATTATGTTTGTCAAATATTTATGAGGTACCTACTATGTACCAGTCACCCTGCTAAAGGTGACATTGAAGTTGTTTAAAGAAGCTGAAGAAGCCAGGCTAGTTTGATGCACAGACACCCATACAAAACATTTTCATTGAATTCAATCAGATATAGTCACACAATCTTAGAGTGACTTTGAAGAGGTTGTATCTGAACTGAAGTGATTATTTTCTTCTTAGTTTTGTTTGTTACAGGTTCATGAAAGGGAGTTAGCCGAATGAAGGGAAGACAATACAAAAGGGAAATTTAGTCATAGGAACAGCAAGTGACATGAAGCTGGACAGAACGGCTTATTTTGCAATGAGTGTTAGCTATGGGACTGTGTGTGTGCACATTATTTTAATCCCATGAAATAGAATTATTACCTTTTTGTGAAAGTCAGATATGAGGCAAGAGATGGCAAGAATCTAGGCTACTGTGGAAAGGAGATACTGGGCTAATCTAGTGAATAAACTAGGGCTTGTTTTTGGAAGGGAAAGTTACAGAAAAGTTTATTTAGCACAGGTTTGGCATAGTCAGATTTGTATTTTTAAACATTTTGGCAGGTACTGAAGGCTGAATTTGATATGGGTAGGAGTTGTAAGGGTGGGAACTAATTTAAATGTAATGGTAATAATCTAGGCCTACCTTACGGGACTGATGGGAAAAAGTTAAAAAAAGGAATATATTTAAAAATATTTAGAACATCTTTTATTACATAGTCCAATTAAGAACATTGGGCTATGAAGTGATCAAAGTTAGCCATCCTTTCACAGCTAAAATAATTATGGATCTACAAGATATAAATTATAACTAAAACTTGATTGTTATTTCAATCTGTGTTTTAGAGTTGGGTTGCTCAACTTATATATCATCAAGCATCAGGATAGCTGAGCTAATATAGTTTATATCCCAGGAAATATAAATAGCTGATTGTCTATCTTTGTTCCCTTCTTCAGTATTAAAAGAGCAATAACAATGTAGCAATCCAGACAGCCAACAATAAAATGTTTCTTTTCCCAGTATTTCTTGTAGTTACGTGGGATCATGTAACATTAATCTGTCTAATGAGATATAAGTGGGTGCCTTCTAGGAGTTTTGGGAAGATTTACCTTGATAAATCTACCACATTTGTTTTCTTGCCTACAATCCGGCTGTAACGGGCAGCCAGGCAGTGTCCATTTTGTGACCACAAAGGGTGGTAAAGTAGGAAGATTGAGAGAGACTGATTGCTGGAACATCTCTACCAGTATTGAATTGCCAAGCTGGGGTCTCTTGTTATTTGAGAAAGTAAACCTTTTCCCTGGTTAAAACACTGTTTCATAGTTTTTACTGTATATAGCCGAATTCATCCTGATTTCTTGTTATAATTGCATCACTTTCCCCAAAAGGCATCTCAAAAGACTCAAGACTCAAGAGGAGATGATGATGTAAGTTGTGTCTTAAGTTTATCTAGCTAATTCACCTTGACATTCTCCAAGCAATGGAATAGTTTTGAGTGAAAGAATGGCACTCTGTAAAAAATGTAAACCTTTATTTCTGTGAGTAGGTAAAATCTTTCAACAGCTTTTCTTGCTGACAGATTATAAAAAGAAGATATGAAAAGCTTCTGGCTAACTTAGTAAGTTTATATTTAAGAGGAAGAGGAAAAACAATTAAGAAAGTCCAGAAATGGTGGAAACATCTACTAACATGGCTGAATTCTACTACCTAATCAGAACATTGGCAAGAGCTGTGACAATAGGTAATGTGGAGAATGAGATTGAAAAGGAGCTTTTTTGTTTCTTTTTCTTGAGTTGGAAAGAATATACTCCAAGCAAGTACTTGACAAGCAATTATCTCCACAATTTTTTAAAAAGACCTTGAGGCATGGGCCTTCCTTAGAGACCATTTTCTTTTTTGTTATTCAATTTTATTTTAGCAGCATTTTAAAGCATACCCTAAAAGTTACAAACAAGAAAACATCACCAAAGGCTTAGGTCCAAAGTGGAACCTATTCTTTGCTGTAAATTAGACCATGCTTATCTTCAGCAGTAAAAGTATATGCATAACTGAAAAAGGAAATGCAGTCAAGACAAACTTAACCAATCTGAATTGAAAACAAGTTGCTTAAAAGATACAGGTAAATGGAATATTTTCAACAAACAATATAGGAAAAATTGGACATTAAATGCAGAAAAAAAAGAATCTATACATAGACCCCATATCTTTCACAAAAATCAACTCAAAATAGATCACAGATTAAATGTAAAGTGTAAAATTTCTAGAAGGTATCATAGGGGAAAAATCTAGGTGATCTTGGATTTGGTGATGATTTTTTAGACAAAATACCAAAAGCATGATCTATGAAACCCACCCATACACAAAATAAGTTGAACCTTATTTCAATTAAAAACTGTTCTGCAAAAGACATTAGGAAGAGAGCAAAATGGTAAGCCACTGACTACAATAACATATTTGCAAAACACATAATAAAGGACTTGTATGCAAAATGTATCATGAACTTTTAAAGCTCAACATTAAGGAAATGAACAATCTAATTAAAAATGGGAAAAACAAAGAATAGACACCTCACCACAGAACTATACAAATGACAATAAGCCTATGAAAATATATTCAGTATCTCATACCATATGGGAATTATAAATTAAAACAATGAGATATCAATACATACCTACTAGAATGGCTAGAGCACAAATGATTCACTGTAGCAAATGCTAGCAAGAATGTGGAGCATTAGGAACTCTCAATCATTATGTCAGGAATGCAAAATGGTATAGCTATATTGAAAGATAGTTTGGAAGTTTCTTATAAAGCTAAATATAGTCATACCATACAATCCAGCAATTGTGCTCCTAGGTACATACCCATTTCATTTGAACACATGTGTACACAAAATCTTGTACACAAATGCTTATAGCATTTTAATTCATAATTGCTCAAACTAGAATCAACAAAGATGGCCTTTAATAGGTAAATAATAAAATCATGGCACATCTATATAATAGAGTATTATTCAGTAATAAAAAGAAATGAGTATTAAGCCATGAATGAACCAGAGAAATTCAATCACATTGGGATTACGGTGTGAATCCCATTATATGACAAAAGCAAAACTATAGAGGGAGTAAATGACGTTGGTTAGGAGGGGTTCAGAGGGTGGCAGGAGTGGGTGAATAGATGAAGCACAGCACAGTGAAGCTATTCTGTATGCTATAATGATGGACACATGACATTGCACATTTACTGAAACCCATAGAATTGTACAATGCAGAAAGTGAGCCTTAATGCAAACTATGGACTTTAGATAATAATAGTGTATCAATCAATATTGGCTCATTAGTTGTAACAAATGTCCCAAACTAATGTGAAAGCTTGATATGGCAAAACTGGATATGGGAGAGGGGCATATATGGGAAATATGTATACTATCTACTTTATAGTTTTGCAAATTTTAATCTTATCTATGACATTAGAGAAGTATAAACACTATATTTCACTTATGAGATCTAAAGAACAAAATACATAAACAAAATCAAAACAGATTTACAGATACAGAGAACAAATTGAGGGATTCCTGGGTGCTGGGTGAAAAAGGTGAAGGATTAAGAAGTAAAAATTGGTAATTACAAAATCATCATGGGATGTAAGTACATGCTGCCAACTGGGTACTACACAAATTCGGAGGGTCATATCATAAATTATATAAATGTTGGACCCCAATGCTGTACACCTGAAACTAATATAAAATAATTTGAATATCAACTATAATTGAAAATTAAAAAATATGTCCGTCTGTGATGAGTTGAAAAAATTAGAAAATTTGAAACATCAGAGTAGTAATTTAGGAGCACCAGAAATTGTCAACAAGTATTTTAAAAGGGAAGAAACTAACAATGACCACCTTAAAACCCTGTTCTTTCATTATACTTACAAATGATCACAGTAAACCTTAAGAAGAAAGACATATTATCTGAATTTCTACAAATAAAATCACCAAACCTTTGCAGTTCTATGAATTGCATAAGATCACACATCGAAGAACTGTTGGAGCTAGGCCTTAGTTCCCTCTGATGGTAAATTCCAAAGCTGTCTAAAGTCACCAGTTATACACTCGGGCTCTGGGACAAGCAAACCTTGCTGCCCATCCCAGCTCTTCAATTTCTTAGCTTGGGAGCCCTAGGAAACTTATCCTTGTAAACACACAAACACACATACATGTTCACATATATAGGTGTATGCCATATATACTAGAGATATCTACATATCCCTGTAAAAGGCACATGAGTCATAAACAGTTGTAGGATAGAGCTAGAAAAAATAAAGGCTTTTTTTCTTTACTCTGGCATTAGAAGGTTTGGTGATGAGGAATAATTAGTCATGTGAAAATATTATCTTCTGGGGTTTTAAAGCAGAAAAGTAATAGAAATGGCATCCCACCCCCCATCTTGCTATTTCCCTAGCTTGCAATTATGACTGCCCATTTGGAGTTCTCAGAAAAATTATAAAAGAGTTCAATTTTCAAGATGTTTCAAATACTCAGAAGAAAATGCCTTATATCAAAAATGAAGTTTCTAAAGTAGTATGCTACTTAGACCTGTTTCGGTTCATGGATAAAAGCTATAACATGATGCCTGGCAAATTGTAGGTGTGCTATCTAGTATATTGAACGAATGACTATCTCCTCTACTCCCACTGCAATAGCGTTGACTTCCCTGGTATGCCTCTAGAAACAAATGCTGTTTAAACACTCTTCTGGAAGAATCTGAGGATAACTGAACAAAGTTTTGGGAACATTAGTGAACTACCACTGAACTGTTTCATATATGTTGTCCTCAAAACACAGTTGCTAAAATGGGGGAGGCCAAAGGTTGATGGCCATCTTCTCTAGACTAAAGAAGGAAGATTATTTTCTCTCACCGCTGTAGTAAAAATTTTAGAATACGTGTGGAGTCTAAGAAAGAACAGAAATTGAGTCAGGTTATTCATATGATGTAGACACTATTAAAGACTGAATGTTTGTGTACCACTCAAATTTATGTGGCAATATTTGGAGGTGGGGGTCTTTGGGCAATAATTAGCTTTAGATGGGGCCCCAGAAAAGGACTAGTGCCCTTGTAAGAAGAGGGAGGGCAACAAGTGCACTGCACCCCTGCCTCCTTGAATGTGAGGACACAGCGAGAAGGCTGCAATCTGCAAGGCAGCAAGAGAGCTTTCGCTGGAACCTGACCATGCTGCTACCCAAATTTCAGATTTCCAGTCTTAAAACCTGTGAGAAAATAGATTTTTGTTGTTTAAGCCATCAGCTGAGTCTATGTTATTTTGTTAAGAAAGACAGACTGTTTTGGGGCATAATGATAGTCACAATAGAACTGGGAAAAAGTGAAAAAAGAAATAGCACCTGGAGTATCTTGCTTTAATTAACAATGCAAAGTAACTGAGCTAAACAGGGCTGTACAAAATAACCAGAGCAAAAGGTTCTCAGGATGTTTTTACTATCAGCCAGTTATTTTGAGGCGTTAAAGTTTATTATTTCTCTCAAGATCACTGTAAAGTGATATAATTCAGCTTAGTAATATATCGTATCTTATCAATTGTAAAACACATTTGTCTTGTTCAGATTTTTTCATATCTGAAAACAGAATGTTTCGCAATCAATGGCCTCTTACAACATTCGGTACAAATGTTTCCTTTTTAACAGTTCATAAAATAATGTAGCTTACTATTTAATCTCTAATATTTGATGAAATATGATAAAAGATCATAACTCACTGATTATTTCTTCATTCATTCATTTAATATGCATTTACTTAACCAATAGCATTCTAGGTTCTCTCTTTACTTGATGCTAGGGTATCAGGCTTCTGCCTTCAAAGAATTCACTACTGAGAAAGGCATATTTGTATACAGATAAAAAAGATGACAAATAAAAATGCTTGAAATAAGGCAGTCACAGTGAGGATGAGAGCAATTAGATAGATGTGGGAACTAACGAGGAGATAGAATTGAGAAGGAACTGATCAGTTTGCTTTGGTCAAGTTTGGATAATTATGTGAATTTTCAAGATAGAAAATAAGCAAGGAAAACAGGTTTGATAGAAACCTATTAGGTTGTCCTAAGGGAAGGGCCCTGAGGTGGTCATTGGGATATTTGAGTTACATGGGATGTAGTTGACATGGGTTATCAATAAAATTGCTCAGGATAAACATGGAGAGTAGGAAAAAGCCAAGGGTAGAATTTTGGGAGGTACTCCAGGACAGGAGTGATCAGAGATGGAGGCAACCTGAATGGAGTGGTCTCTAGAAAGCCACAGAGGAGAGTTACAGGAGCAAACAGAGCAATAGAAAGAATTAAGTGAATTGAGTCTGTAGAGTCTATCACAGAGATGTGAAATTCCAATGACAGCTGATATTATTATTAAAAGCATTCTTTGGACTAATATTTAGTATTGTTTCCTTGATTTTTATTAAGTGACCATGGGGTTTACAATGTGTATGTGAAGAATGTATTTTCTTTCACCTGTTGCAAACTGCCAAGGACAACTGTTTTGTATGTGATTTGTATAGGTTGTCAAATTGAATTTCTTCAAGAAATCAGTGCAACCAAAGTTTGTGTTATCTATACAACTATTGCCTTTAACCACATGATGAGAATATGTGATCTTTTAGTTTACTTTTTCTCTTGGCTGCCAGGAAGCTCTGTGCTAAAAAAAAATGCTCAGCCAGAGTGGCCTTCTGACCCCAGATTCTGGGCAGAATAATCTCTACTCCCTATTGCTATGTCTTTCATGATTTCTTTTTGTCTAATTTTTATGGTCTTGTGTGTTTATTAAAAGGAATTTCAAAAATGAAAAGTATAAATTATAAATAACTAAATATAAGTACAAACACAGCTATTATGATGTATTTTAGGATTCATTTGATTTTCCTACTGAAATAAGGTCTAGGGCATGAGTTAGTCATTAATATTAATGTGTAGAAATGAAGGGTTGCATTGTTGGTCTCCTGTTGTGTGATCTGTGACAGCAGCTCTTTATTCAAACTATTTTAAGAGTTGAGCTCATAGTATTAATGATTCAGATGCACTAATCAAATAATAAACCCCAAATCCACATTGATTTCAATTTCTATTCAGGACACTAGGGAAAATAATCAGTGTTTGCTGAAGGAATGAGGAAAGTTGAAGAGAAAATAAACTTATTTTTAAAACCTCGTTGGAATATATTAAATAGGGAAGAAAATTTGACAACTATTTTTCAGATAATTGATATCTTTTCTTAAAAAAAATATTATATTTTTACTAATGAGACAATCGTGCCATGAAATTTTTAGAGCTTTTAATGCAGAATATAGTGTCTTTTTAAATTATTTAAGAACATTGCTTAAATTTATCTGGTTGGTCATGAGCAAGAATTAGAAATACCTTAATTTCTTGCAGAGCTGTTATGCAGTTTTCCTCAAGTGTGGTCAGTTTCCAAAGGCAATATTAGTGCCTTTAACAAGAAAGCTGAAAGAAACAGAGGATAGTAAACATCATAGCTAAAATGTTTAAGAAATTACAAAATGTCAGGCACTGGGTAAACAATCTCATATGCATGTTCTATTAAATAGTCACACCAAAATGTTTATTATCACAATTTTCAGAAAAGTAAACTAGGGCCTAGAAAGGTCACACAGGATGAAATGCCAAAGGTAGGATTAAAACCTAAAATTTTAACCATTTTGTTCTATTGGCCTGGAATTCATTCTTCTCAAATGCAATTATTCTTCAAGTTTTAGTTATTTTTTTATCTTTTAAATATTCATTATATCTATTCTAGGATCTTCATCAGTATTCATTCTTAGTTCAGATTGTCTTTGTGTTTTATTGCTGAACTATTGCAAAAGTCTTATAATTGGGGATTTCAAGCATAGTAGAGCAAAGAGGTCACTATTGCATTCTGTCCTCAAAAGGTAATTTTTGAAATTATCAAAAATCAACCAGTTAGAGCCCTTAAAATTGGCAATGATTTAAAGCAAATTGACAAGCATTGATCAGTGAAGAACTACTAACCTTCAGATAAGGAAAGTAGGAACTCAAGGCATTATTACCTGTGGCTGCATCCATTTAGATAATAAACAGTGAAATAACAGACATAAGGCCCTGGTTGGTAGCACCGTGGATAAGGTGCCGGCCTGCAAACCCAAAGGTCAAAGGTTGGATTCCCCAGCCAGGGCACATAACGAGGTTGCAAACCAGGTTTTCAGTCAGGTCTGTGGCTGGAGGCAGGCAAAAAGCAACCATACATTGATGTCTCTCTCCCTCTCTGCCTTTCTCCCTTCCCCTCTTTCTGAAAATAATGAAATAAAATCTTAAAAAAAAAAAAACACAACATTTTATTAAAAAAAAAAGAAAGAAATAACAGACATAAATCCAATCATACTAATAATTACATAAAATGTGAATGGGCTAAGCACCCAAATCAAATGGAGGATTTGTCAGACTGAAAAAAAAAAAGTAGGATCCAACTCTTTTCTTTTTGTAAAAGACTGTAGATTATGACTCAACATATTTAAAGAGAAAAGATGGAAAAAAATACCACACAAACACTAACCATCAGGGATTCAAAATGACTATGTTAATATCAGACAAAATTTATTTTAAGATAGGTTACCAGAGACAAAGCAGAACATTCATAGGAATAAAAAGGTCAAATTTTTTCAGATGATAGAACAGTAATATGTACATATGTATACACACCTAATAACAATACTCACAAATATGTAAGAGTGAAAAGAGAAATAGACTTTTAAAAATAATAATTGGAGACTCCTAAACCCTACTCTCAAAAACTGATACACAAAACTAGACAGAATGTCAGGAAGGGTATAGGTGACTTGAAGAACACTATCCACCACCTTGAACTAATTGACTTTTATAAAACAGTCCAATCAATAAACAGTAGACTACATTGTTTTTTCCCATGGTGAATTCTATAGGTTAGGCCATAAAACAAGTTTCAATTAATCTAAAATGAGCAAAATCATACAAACCATGTTCTTGTAACACAATGAAATTAAATTAGAAATGGCTCTGGCTGATGGCACAGTGGATAAGGTACCGGTGTGAGAACCCAAAGGTCGCTGGTTTGATTCCCCAGCCAGGGCACAGAACCAGGTTGCAAGTCAGGTCTCCAGCCAGGTCCGTAGCTGGAGGCAGGTAAAAGGCAACCATACATTGATGTCTCTCTCCCTCTCTGACTCTTTCCCTTCCCCTCTCTCTGAAAATAAGAAATAAAATCTTTCAATAAATAAATAAATAAATAAGAAATGAATGATGCCTCAGGCACTACCTCTCTTTATTATCTAGATGGATATACTTATATAGGTAGAATACAAAATGGGAGTTCACAAAGTTTTATACCTTCTTCATCTATGCCACATTTATGCTTGATAAATTCCTCTAAAATATTTAGACTATTACACAGAATATTGCTAATTCTACTATGAATATCCAGTATTCAAATTAATAAGGAATTAATCTAGTTGATTCAGTCATGAAATATTTCCACAGTCCCCAGTGTATACCAAGTACTGTTTTTATTGTTGACGATACAGTAATAAGCAAGGGCAAACCTCAAAAAATAAAACAATCCCTGTCTTCAGTTAATGTCCATTTAGAGAATATGACCAAATCAATATATTAATAAGTAAACTTAATGTGTATTAGAAAGCAATAAATGTTACGGGGAAATATTAAACAGGGCAAGAGGAATGCTGGGATGATAGGGTAGAGCTGAAAATTTAAAGTCAGGATAGGCTCCTTGATGAGATAACAGCTAAGCACAAGTTTAGAGGAAGAAGCTGGGTGAATCTCAGTACCTGGACACTCCAGGTAGAAAAAATTGTAAGTACAAACGCTCTGGGGTACAAGCAAGGTTCTGGTGTTGGCAGAAAGCAGGAAGGCCATTGTGTCTAGTAAGAGAGAACTGGGGAGGAGTGGTCAAGAGATGAAGTCAGAGAGGTAAGGGGTCAATTTTGTGTGAGAAGGACTTTGTTTTACTGAGTGAACCATGGGAGGATGGAGGGTAAGGGGAGGAACAACATCTCCTAGATTTTAATTACTAAAACAGCATTCCAAGTGATGTGATGAAAAGAGAATGCAGAAAGACAAGGATGGAGACAGAGACTAGATTAGAAGGCAGTAGAAGGCTACTGCAATTACTGATGGAAGAGATGATAGACTTGGGTTGGGTGAAAGAATGCTGGAAGTAGTGAGATATGGGTGAATCCTATGCCTATAGTGATGTGAAGGAAGCCAAAAGGTTTTCTAACACATAGGAGATAAGGAATGAGAAAACGAAAGTAGTTAAAAGGACTCCAAGGTCATAAACATAAACCTATTTTGTACATGCATTTTTAAAAAAGATGTTATTTATTATTTTTAGAAAGAGGGGAAGGGAGAGAGGCAGAGAGGGAGAGAAACATCCATGTATGGTTGCCTTTCACCTGCCTCCAGCTATGGATCTGGCTGGAGACCTGGCTTGCAATCTGGTTATGTGTCCTGGCTGGGGAATTGAACCAGCGACCTTTGGGTTCGAAGGCCAGGGCAGAGTACATGCATTTTGATAATAAACAAAGTCCCTGTTGTCGCTGTTGCCTGAAGCGCTTATAGAAGCTCTGGAGTGTGTCCTTTGTAATTAAGTGCTGGCTGATTGCTCATGTCCCATGCAGTCCTCCATTAGGGCAGCCTTTGCAAATCAGAGTAAGCCCTGTTACTGAGGCAAGAACACAGCCATAGATAATACATAAACAACTGAGTTCAGCTGAGTTCCAAAAAAACTTGTTATGTAAACAAGTGGTTGGCCCACTCCTGCTCTGGGGTGTAGCTTAAATGTAACATCTCATTATCATAAATAACGTACTTACTGACTGACTGGTGGTTCCTTGAATGATCTCTGTTTTGTTGCCGCGGCCTGTAACTCTCTTTCCTTCAATATCCACATGACCTTCTGCATCACTTTACACAAATCCTTGTTCACAAGCCATTTCCTCGGGGAGGATTTCCTGAACCCCACCCCCGTGTAAAAATAATACCCACTTTTCTTTGTGTAACCTTGCAAACTGGGTTTCAGCTGCTGGTGTTCTTATGTATGCCCCAATAATTTGTGATGCAGGAAACAGGTTTTTATTAACAGGATTCCAACTTCGGGGGTGGGGCTGAGAGCACCCCTGCTCCACAAGACCCAGAACTTCTCTTGATCCCCAAAAGACTCTAAGCAAAAACCATGCCCAGAACAGTCCTATTTTCTTATCTATCCTTAAGGCAGTCACACAAACATGTCTCCATTTTCTTTGGAAGGTCTGCTTGCGGGTTTCAGGGATGCCATCACCTCACAGCAGCCATCTTTCAGATCTGAGGGTGTGCTGCTTTCAGTCTCCATGTAGAAGTCCCGGAACTGTGTGCCAGGCTACAGTGGGTCATGGTATCCTGGAGGCTGAAGGCCAGGGAGGCACAGGTCCCAGCCTGGAACCTGCCTCCAGGAGTGGGTTCCCACTCTTGCAGGGTCTAAGCCCCTCTTGGGCCGTTGTACCAAGAGAGTGACTTCTCTGTACCAAATGCCAAGCCAAGAGAGTCCCTGTACCCAGAGTGCACAGAAGAGGGGTGGGGTGGGGGGAGACATTGAGCCTTTTGCAGGAAGCCAGTGGGAGTGTCTTGTGGGAAGTGGGTCAAAGACACTGGAGCTGACAAAAATAACAGACACTAAAGCACCATAGAAAAAGAATGGGGCTAAGGAAGGCAGAAGGTTATATGAAAAAGTAGAGTCCTCTATTCTCATACTTTATACCATCTGGAATCATTTTTGTATGATTTAGGACTCAGAGGTTTCTTTTCCAAGATGTATGTGTATCTAATGCTTTGTGAAAGAGCTATCCTTTTTTTTTTTTTAACTTTCTCACAATAAATTAAGAAAGAAATGATTTTTAAAATGATTAGTTATATAATAGCTACCAGTATGATGAGCCAAAATATTAGATGTATTTCTCAAAATTTAGTTGTAACTTTGTGAATCTGCTTCTCAATAAGGTCCCTGACAATAAATTCCTGGTACAAGGCCCCAGTAGATTCTGAGACTGCATGGCATCTTTGAACCATGAGGGGGTACACTGACAGTGGCCCGTAGTTATACCTGCATGGGGGAGAAATTTGCTTACTGTGTTTACTGCTACTCTGTGGGTTCTTGGTTAGGGCTGCTACTCCTCTGGAGAGAAAGGGCAGCAGAGGAAATATCCTGGGTCCATCACTGAAGGTCATGAGGATTAGGGACCATCAGATGTGCAGCAATAAGAAAGCATTTGTTTATAATACCAATTTTGTTTATCATATCAAAAATATACTCTATTTCTGGCCGGTGTGGCTCAGTTGGTTGGGCATCATCCCACAAAGCAAAAGATTGCTGGTTAGGTTCCTGGTCAGGTTATATGTGCCAGTTAAGTATGTAGGTTAAGTCCCAGGCAGGGCGTTGTATGAGAGGTCAGTGCTTCTCTCTCACATCAATGTTTCTCTCTTTCTGCCTTTCTCTCTCCATTCCCTTTTTATAAAAAATAAATAAATTCGTTAATTATATATATATATATATATACACACATATATATATATATGTGTGTGTGTGTGTGTAAAATAAAACAGTAATATAAAGAATTGTATGGAAAGTGAAGAAATAGAGGACATATCCCAATTAATATAGCAATGTATTATTATCCCCATTTTTAGATAAGAAAACCAAACTGGAGTAACTTGCTCACAGGATAACAATTAGAAAATGACAGAGCCAGAACATGAACTTTGGTCCACTAGTCCTTAAAAATATGCTCCCGACTACCACACTAGATAAAATTGTTCCATGGTACTAACACTTTTTGGGTAATTACCTCTGAGCTATACACTCCAACAGCCTATTACTTACTCCTTAAACTGTATCTCAGTCCCTTTCCAAATTTAGCCTGGAAACTAAGACTTCCTCGAATCCTATCCTTGCTTCTTCATTTTTTAAAATAAAAACTATGGCCTGACCTGTTTCTTAAAAATAAATAGGCCATAAAGATTCCCCACCTTTAAAAACCTGAGCTTCTGGTTATTTGCCAATCAGAGGCTTTGACTCTGGACAAGCTTTCCCAGAGAAAACACAGTGCAATGGCTAGTTATTTTATGAATATCAATTTAGACTAGTTGCTAACATCTTTGGGACAAGTAGTTCTCAAACAGCGTTCTCTGGGCCAGCAATGTATGTATCACCTATCTTTGGGAACTTGTAACAAAAGCAGATTCTCAGCTTCTCAGAATGCAGCCCAGACCAGAATGACGGAACTATGAAATTCTGGGAACTGGTTTCAGTAAGCTGTGCTTTAACAAACTATTCAGGTAGTTAAGGTGTCTGCTCAAATTTGAAAACCATTGCTTTACTCCTCCCCTTTACAGATGACTAAGAAAACAAACAAACAAATAATATTTAAACATTTTCTATCTGGTTATTACTCTACCACCGAAACTTATTTAATATATCGAATATTAAAATACTTTAGAGGAAATCAAATTTGGGGGTAGTGTGATCAAATGGTACTTATCTTTGTTCAACTGTAAATTTAAGATAGAGTTCGTTTATCGTTTTTTAACTGCCTTGGTTGATTAATCCTCATTTCTCTGTTTTCACTTATCTTTGACGAATTTAACCAGGTTGGTAGGAATGTGCTGTGATTGCCACCTCCTCAAAAGATCACCAGAAAATCTACTGGTTAAACCAAGCTAAGTGTACTAGTTCTACTGAAGAAAGAACAGATAATTCCCTAAGAGCGTGTCAGTCAGGCATCAAAGAGTAACATAAAGAAAAGATGTTTATAAGGTTATGGAATCTGATCTGAGTGGTTTAGGGAGCTTCTAGGCAGAAAACTGCTTAGGACTGAGTGCATTTTGTGGTGTAATAACCTAAGGCTGGTGGTCACAGTGTGGTGGGAGGGCTAGGGTGTCTTGGTAAGCACACACTGTTCGATATGCAAACTGTCTGCCAAACCAGCAAGATAACTGTCTTGAAAGAAGAGCTGTTTTCCCAGCTGAACATACGATTTCTTTTTAGACAAATTGGTTGCAGGAATTTTCTGAAGCAAGCAATGTTACATTATTTATTGGTCTGCTGGCTTCTAGTCCAGGGCAAGAATTTCCTAGAACGCCTAGTTAAGTCATGTTGACACAGGTGGCCTCAATTCTCTGTCCTAATAGTTAATTTAAGGGGATGGAGGTAGTCTCAATTCTCAGGCCTTACTCCCTGCTTTCCAGGATCATTCTTCAGTCTGAGTTGGGGGAGTGGTGAAACCAGGTCTGCAGCGTGTTCAAGGTTTGGTGATCATGTTTCAACTCTCCAGTGGTGGCAATTTCATCCTCTGTAAGTATCAAGTTTTCCTGTTCTTTTCATTGGATGATTCTTCTCAGAATCGTTTACTGGGATGGCTGTGGAACAATGGCACTTAAACGTCTGGAGGGCTCGCTTTTGGAAACCATATACTGACAAGTACTAACTGGATATTTATGATCTGAGTGTGTAGCCCTACTACTAATCCAGAAGCCAATAGCCTAAATTAAATCAGGAGAACAAAACTCATTCCCTAATCTGAAGAGCTAATAGGAAGAATTATGAGGGTATAAACCTAATTTCTCATTTCTTTTCTATCTCTCTTTTTTTACACCAGAGATGTAAGTATAGCATTCTTCCCCTAAAGTAGCACATGGTCTCAATTTTTCAAAAGTGAGCATTTTAATATATAAAGTGGCTGATTTTGATTTACTTTGTGTATAATTGTATCATAATTGCAAGGGAGAACTCTGTGGATTTACTTACATTGTCTCCTTCTCCTGCTGTACTTTATTTAGACTGTAAGTATTAGGGCTGGCTACATAATTTTCAGGATGCAGTGGAATATGAAAATGTGAGGCCCTTTGTTAAAAACTCTAGAAAAGTGCAACCTAGATATTAAAATATAACACCTTTTTTAATAACAATGTCTCACTACTTATAAAACACATTAGGGGCAATAGTAATACGTCTAGTATAACAGCTCATGTTGATGCTCAACCTAAGTGCTACTGCTTGAACAAGGACTTGCCTTATTTTCAAGTGTATTTAGCTTTAAGAGGAAGTAGAGTTTGAAGATTTCGAGCTGCCTACCATGGAAAGGAACTGGGTTCTAAAGAGAGTTCAGAGAAGTATAGGAAAGGAGAGAGGACAGGTCAGGTAAAGACTGCTAGGTTCAAGTTGTGATTTGGAAGATCTAAAACAAATTTGAATTATTTACATTTTTCATGTGTCTTGGCTAAGAACTCATTTTAGGAAACAGCTTTAGAATCTGAATGTATTTGAGGAGTTTCTTCATACAAGGAAAATTCATTGAATGGATATTTTCAATGTTACTCCTGTGTGTGTGTGTTCTAAAATGCCTCTGGTATGATCATGTTTGCTAGTATTAAAAATTCTCCCGAAATACCCATTATTCCTAACTATCTTTGGTACAATTATGCCATTTTAGAAAGATTAGCAGTAGTGGAATTAGATTTATAGTGTAACACCACATAAGAAACAGGGATCTGGCCCACAGCAGGTATTGACGGATGTTGAGATGAACCCGTGAGTGTCTGTCAATGGTTGTTACAATAAGTTGCTGATGCACTTTGTGTCCTGGACCCCCTTAAACTTAATGGTTGTCTTTCTCCAATCAGAAATTGATGAATGGGCATTTTTGGTAGATGGACTGTTTTGAAAGGAGATTGCTTTCAGACCACACGCTCCTAAACTAAACAGGACAGGATGGAAGAAACATTTTTATAAGATGTTGGTGACTCAAGGCAATTTTTGTCCTATCAGGACATCAGTGTGATGAGTCCTTCTGACCTTGTGAATCTTTGGAGTCCACTTGAGAGATGGACTTAACTGCTCTCTTCCCTGGGAACTTCCTCATGCAGAATTACCGCAAACAAAAATGGGGGCAGATAGTCAATCAGTGACTGAGCAGATTTCTAAAAGGGAACATATTTTTAAATGTGTGAAGATAATAAAACAATTTCTATGCAGAACTCATCTCTATGGTATAAAATAAATCAGAACTTGAGGGCTCAAAGAAAATAAATAGGAGCTCACCTTTAACACCAGGCTTACTTCCCCTTCACAACCATAAGCCCGAGGGGATTGAGGGTCACATGCTGTTGTTGCTATGGTGGTGATGGAGTCGGGGCTTGATCTTAGGGGCACTTCTGAGGTGGTTGCTGCAGACTCCCCATCTGACTAGTGAAACATGTCAGTCCAACAGAGCTCATTTTATTAAATTTACTGCACTATATTGACAGTCTTAGTAGTGGTTCAGAAGGGAGACATCAAAAGATAATGTTTAATCAGCTTTAGGGTCTACGCTTAGGAGTTTGTGGTGGGATTTCAAGGATGAGAACTAATTGAGTTGAACAAAATTTGTGACATAATAATTTAGGATCCGTAGACTGAGTGAGATGAGGGGCATGAATCAAGTCTTGCTAAGTAAACTTTTGTGTAAGCTATTTGCCCAGGTGAACCATCTATTGTCCTGATCGAAGAGATTTCACCCAGATGAGAATTTCTTTCCTTTTTGGCTGGAGAAATTGGTTTTTGAGCATTTCCTGCAGCAAAAAGTAAAGATATTTATTTCTTGTGCAATAATATCATTTTCCTCACTCATTTGTTCAAGTAGGCATTTTGTGCAGGACTGAGTCACATACCCGATATCTGTGAAATTGAGCAGGCTTTTCAGGGGAAGAATGTTAAGTAATTGATTGTTTAATGAATGACTAGCCCCCAAAATACACATGTGCTCGCAATTGCATGTCCCCTTTAGTTCCTTTGCATCAGTCAAGAGGTGTCTTAAATATACTCTAAAGATACTTAATTCTATCAATGTTAACTTTGTGACTCACAGAAATAAATGAAATAAAAAGAGCCAACAGGTAGGGCAGAACATTGCTGAATAGATGAGTTGTAACATTTGAAAACATTGATTTGGATGCCAACTAGAAAAGTAGAAAGAAATCAGACTATAACTTCTATTTCCTTGGGCCCCAAGCCCCAGGAAAATCAATCAATAGCAGTGTCCAGGGTGTCAGCCTGGCTTGCTCTTGGGAAATCTCCAGGGCTCTTAACATCTAACCTGTGAGCTTTTTGTGTGTTTCTGTAAGTCAAGTTTTCTTGGTTATATTATGCAGTGTAATACTCTGTTCTTATAGATCCAGCTGGTGGATCATTGCCTCTCTCACTGATGCCCAACTTGCATGCCAGGGCCAATTGTGAGCTTTGTGTCCTCTCCCAAAGTTGTCAGCGCTGAATCTTCTTGTTGTCAGTGTTGCTCGTGGGTTGCAGTGTTTGCTGTGCAGAGGTCTTTTGTGACCTCGTTTTTACGGTCTTTAGCCTCATGGGGACTTACTATTACATTTATTAGTTAAAAATAGTTACTTTCGCTTTTGTTCTTCTTAGGTTCCTAATGTGTCTATGGAGATCATGGTGATATATAAAACCAAGTGTGATCATAACTTTCTTCTCTTGATGACTTCCAGGCTTGTTGTTTGGCCTACTTGCTGCTTCGTTTTCCTTTCTAAGATGGAGTGCTGTCCACAATTATATGAATAGTTAGCCCCTCACACAGCTTGGCCCCTGGCAGAGTGCCCCACCTGTGCTTAACCATGCTATGCAATGCAGCCAAGCCTAAAAACAAAGCTTGAATTTGCAATATGCTGAGCACTAAACTGAATCCACTTCAGGGAAGTGATATGTAGGCATACCTTGTTGTAACCTATGTGTCAATATGAGTTATATGCACATATTATGTCATTTTACATAAGGGAATTGAGCATCCATGGATTTTGGTGTCCGTGGGGGTTGGGGAACCCTGCAACTGATTCCTTGTGGATACTGAGGGACAGCTTTATCTGAATGTCAAGGATGAACCAATAGCTTAATTAAGAATATAACAGTGTTCAATTAAGAGTGGAAGATACTTCTTCCCTGGGAAGAGTGCCTGGGTAGGGGTTCATTCATGAGATTTCTGGGAATAGAACCTAGCTGGAAAGATATAAAAATATCATCAGAGGTTACTGGAAGAAAACCTGTCTCTAATGGGGTGCAATGCCAGCAAATGGAGATATTTTATATTTTTCCCCCTCAAGACCATGGTCTGTTGGCAGGGAGGGAGGGAGGGAGGGAGAGAGAGAGAGAGACAGGGAGAGACAGAGAGACAGAGACAGAGAGAGACAGAGACAGAGAGAGAGAGAGACAGAGAGAGAGAGAGACAGACAGAGAGAGAGAGAGAGAGAGAGAGAGAGAGAGAGAGAGAGAACAAAAAACAAAAAACAAATACTGGGACAGAATGAAAGCATGTAAAAGGGAAAAATAACCTCTCTGGTATTAAAGCCATTTAAATATGGCATCTAAAGGAGGCTAGGTGGCTGTATGATTTTAGGCAGATGGCAATGTTTTCTCCTATTTAAAATGAAGAAGTTTGAGTTAAGTATTCTCCAAGCTTTTTTTTAGTTACAAATTTTTATTCCTGGAGACAAACCAAATTAATCTGCTAATCTCAGTACAGTTAGACTCTAACTATACCATGCATGTGACCTTTATATAATTTATAGAATTAAAATTCCCTACTTTGATAAACTAGTTTTCTTTCTCAATACTTTATTTGGTAGACCATGTATATAATTGTTTGGATGATGCATAAAGAAGTGGTATACTAATAATTGAAGACTGTTTTATTTTCAAGACTAAAATCCCTATTTACTATCTTATGTAGTATAGCAAGAACATTGAATAAGAAGTAGGCTGTTTTTAAGGATACCTAAGGCATTTCATCAAGTTAGTAAAATCAGGAGCATCAAAGGTCAAAGTGATTCTTACTCTTTTTAGAGACATTTTTAGAAATGAGGTACATACATTTTGGAGAGTGAAGATTGCAGCCAGCAGCCAACATAATTTTGGTCTGAGTGCTAACCATTTCTGGAACCAAACGTATTTTCTACAGTGTGCAGAACAATACTGGGGCTAGAAACAGTGACTTAGCTACTTGCTCCAGGAAACACTTTTTCCTGAAAGACAAGACAGTAAAACAACAAAGAATCATGAAGTTTGATCATCGAGCCCTGCTTCATGACCCTAACTTTAACGCCTCTTCCAGTCCAAAGCTCTTTTGGTGTAATCTTAGCCCGATCCCAACCATTTCCTACCTTGCACGATTGCCATAAAATCGCTTCAGCTAGGCTTGAGAGATATCTCTAATTTCTACTTTTTGAGATACCACTAAAACTATCACGGTAATGTTTTCCCTTTCTGTAGGAAGTCCAATAAACTCATCATTTGATCAACAGACAATTTCTGGCACTATTTTGGGACATCAGAGTTCACATCATAAATTTATTCTTTTATAACTAAATGGTTAGCCTACATTATAAACATTATTATAGCCAGTTGTTCTGTATCTAAAATCACACTTTAAAAAAAATCTCTACCTGTAATGTAATTTGTTTTAATTCTTGGCTATGGAAATACAAGTTTTATATATGAAAATTCTTTTTTTTTTAAATAGTGCTTCCACCTTGGTTTACCTCTTAAAACTAAGAATTGCTAGTTATTTACCCTCAATTTAAAAGGGAACAAAAACCAGAGAAAAATCTAACTCTGTCAAATCCTCCTTATATAGTTTGTCATTTCCCCTCTATTAACTCTGTGCCAGGATTGAGAAGAAGTTGGCTCTCAGAACTTCCATTTACATACTGTGCTGAAGCTGGAACTCTGGCTGTAGCTTGTTAAATTTATTGACTAAAAGTCCCTGGAGCTATTGAAGACTCTGACTTCCTGTGTTTGAGAGATGTCACTTGTAGTTGATTGAAGCTTTTTTACTTTCTACCATTTTCCCCAGGAACAATTTATCTTACCTATTTTTTCCTTAAAAAAAAATTTTTTTTGTTCCAATCTAGTGGTTGTTTCATTTGCTTAAAATATACAGACATAAACTAAAGGAAAAATGACCCAGGAAAAAGTTCCAGGGAAGTATCTACTATAAAACCGTCTAAGGAATTAACCAAAGGTTATAAATTTAGACAGCTTTTTCTTTGGCTGCAGCAAGCTTTGTACCAGTGCTGGTGAGTCAGTACAAGATTTGTTTTCTAACAACCTTAATACTTCTTTTCTAAAAGAAAGCCCTGAAGTTTAGAGGGTCAATATATTTCTGAACCTGGATATAAAATAAACAAGAGAGCAAAGGAATAACAACACCACAATAAAGAATCCTGATTTATTCTTTACAAGGCTTAGGAATATGGGTTTGTTGTTGACCACTAACCCTTAGCATTAGAACCTATACCTCTAGCTTCTCAAGCAGCGAGTGGGGAGCTTGGGGTGCTCCCATCATGCTAAGCCAGTCAGCCTCTGTACTCTGTCAGAGCTCTCAGGTATGAAAGAATGATTGGGTCAGCTTGCTTGCAATGATAGACCGAGTCCTGGGGGTGCTCAAGGAGGGTCAGTGGCTGAAATAGGTATACATGTATAACTTTGCTGCTTCCATGGTTTTTACATTAGAACTTACAGAATAAACTATATGCAATGAATTAAGGCCAGCCTTCATATATAAAGAAATTAATTTTACCACCTTGTTTTGTTGTTGTTGTTGTGCTCCATTTATGCTTTTCAGAGACATTTTATTTATTTTTCTTTATCCTAGATTATATGTATGTATATGTGTGTATGTATGTATACACTATTAATATTTTATATATATTTGCTTTTTTAATATTCTCACTGTTATTTATTTCCTTACTATGTGTGTGCAGATGAGCAGGTACACCAAGTCATGCCTTCACTGGCCAATTTGATTGGTAATTCTGTACCAAGTTCTAAAATGGTTTTAACCAGTAACTAATATTTAAAAACCAAAACTGTTCTTATAAAAAAAAAAAAATCCAGCTTCTGGCCTCTGTTTGAAAAAGATTAGATGAGCTCAAGATACTGAACTTATGTTCTCATGTGAAAACAGTTGCTTGAGATGAGTAAGCCCAGTTCTTTAGATGAGGCCTGTGTTAGGTACTCTCTGCATATTGCCACCACTTCCCGTGTTTCTTTACATCCCAGCAGGCTCAGTGTGCATTGCCTGGCCCCTGAAAGTACTGGCATTTATGTTCCTTGATATAGGAGGGGAGGGTAGCGTTAACTGAAGGTGGTGAGTACAGTAACATCAAGATCATATAGGCTTTGGATTTAGGATCAATTGGTTTAAGGAGGAAAATACAACCTCATATAATCCATGAATCACCATGGCAAATAAGCAAACCCTTATTTGACAGATGAGAAGATTGGTATTCACCAATACCAGGGTTGCAGGTCCTTTTCAAGTTCACTGAACTGCAATGACTAGATGAGAGAGATGGAATTCAGATTCCAAACATGAAAACTTTTACTGTTCTGTCTTGACTAACACATAATCTCTGGAACGAGTGTAGATCATTTGTCACATAGCATCAAAGGAATGATTAAAATAAATAATGAATAGAAACTGATCCTTATATGTGGCATTCTAGTTGAGCTGGGTTAAGAGTAGAGACCCAAGCTGTGGGGAACCTCCCTCTGGAACTCAAATGTCCTTGGCATAGTGAAATAAAAGTGACAAGGTATCAGGTTAGCCCTTATAATCAAATGATAAAATGCATGGAATTTAGTCATAAAAACTGAATTCACAGGCCAGTGTGCCAATATCTTCATTTCTAACAATTAAGAGTTGTATAAGAATGATTGGATGATACTTTATGGCTAAGGTCAGGTGCATTAGCCCAAAGTGGTACATGCTTTCAGAATAATGAACTGCACAATACAAGCTTGTATGGGTAGCATACACTGAGAATAAAGACATTGCATTAGATAAAATTAATTCCTTCTTCCCTCCCTTCCTTTTGGTTTTTCAAAAATATGAATTGAGGATCCACTATACCAATTATATTTCTGCTAACATTGGAGATATATTGGTAAGCCAAGCACATATTTACATATTTATGTTCACAAAAGTAAATATATAAACTATAATGGGAACAAGAAGAAAAATATGTAAGGTGTTATTAGAATTTAATGATGTAACTGTGCTCAGAATGGCATATTAGGTGACTCCCTTACAACTTGGAATTTAAGGTAAATCTGGAAAGGACACTTGTGCCTTGCCAGCCAAAGACTGGACAGTGGAGCAATCCTCTTAACAAGCATAGTAGGTAAGGATTACATTATATGAGTGGCTCAGAAGGAAATTTTTAAAAGGCTGCTGTTGCTAGCAGGTCATGAGCAGATTAGATAATGGCACCACCAGGATTATCAGATGAAAGGTAGAACACCCAGTTAAAGGTGAAGGTAGATAAACAATGGATACTTTTTAGTATGAGACCTGTAGTTCCTTTAAAAACCTGGGCACCACTTGAGGTTGGAAAGAAAGAGAGTTGCACCCTCATCAGTCCTCATCAGTAACTGCTTTAAGAACTTTTATTTCATTTTCAGTTTAATGAGAATTAGTTTGAGCAGATGAAGGATATGATAAAACTTATGCTTTAAAACATTCTGCATGCTGCTGTGGAGAGTGGACTAGAGAGGTAGGAATGGAAGCAGAGAGAAGACAGCAATGGGGTTGTTGACAGAGTTTGGTTTAAAAAAGATATCGTGTTTTGGCCTATGATAGTGGCAAAAGATGCAAGAAAGTGGTTTGTTTGAGTCTAGCTACCTTGTGGGCATAGAATCAGAAAGACTTGGATCAGAGGCAAATAGTGATGAAGTTGTCAAAAATAATCTGGGTGGAGAAGAGAGGGACCATATACTGAAATGTAGATATGCCAGTCTTTGGAGAATGTTTGAAGCAGGATTTCAAAAGTTAGTATTGGTCAAATTTAGCATTAAAATGCTAAATTTGGGATGCTTGTAAGATGTGCAAGTATAGATGCCAACTTGGCAGATGGATATGTAGGTCTGAGACTGAGAAAAGAGCTATGGCCTAAAAATAAAATTTTGTCTTCAGCCAAATTTGGACAAAAGAATAGAAGTAAGAGAATTAGTTGCATCTTTGGTTGGCTAGCTTTAAACTACCCTATTCCAGTTACTTCATTCTGAGAATGTACCTTGTGCCTTTGAAGAATATTGGGAAACAGTCTGGTTTAATATGCAAAATATTTCAGGAAACATTTCTTGGAGGGGAGAGTTACTTTAAAATTTGCTATATGTTATCTTTTGATTTTTAAAAAACTCCTTTCCATTTCCAAGAGTGATCGCTTAAACTTGTTCATCTGTCTGGGAGGAAATGATAATTCATGGGCCATCCAAATCTCTCTCGCCATGCACTGACCAGGACATCAGTCTGATAATTCCTGGGGGAGTATGCAAGCCTGCTTACAGGAGAGAGAGAGAATAGAGACAGGACAATATTAGGTTTTTAAAAGATTTTTGTAAACCCAAGTAAAAAGGTGATTAGAAAGTAAATGAGAGAAAAGAATTTGAGAGCATTTCAGGTGCGGAACTGACAGGACCTCAGAGATGAGCTCTAAGGGCAGGGAATGACACAAGAATTTCCTCTTCCTGTTTTTTCCTTTCTTTTCTTTCTTTCTTTCTTTTTTTTTTTCTTTCACCAATTTCAAAGCTGAAACACAGCAGCATTTTTCAAATATTGCTACCACTAACTTCAAGCAAGCCTGGCTTGCAGTAACAGGATTTTGCAGAGGTGAAGTTGAGGAAATGTCTAGACTCTGAATATGGCTCTTGGATGTAGAGTTACAGTGGGGCACAGGGAGCCTGAATGCTGCTTCAGTGGTGTACGGAGACACACAGGTGTGTCTGTGCATTATTTTCTGGAAGGCTGGAGATGTCCCATTCTTTACCATCCCTAGTCTGGGAATAGTCACAGACACGAGAACATGAAATTGAGGAGGATTAAAATGGTAAAAATGGCTTAATTTTCTCCTTTCTCTCTTTTTCTGTCTCTGAGTCTAAAGCACTAGATTTGCACAAAATAAAGTTCTATTTACCTATACTGTTAATAATGGGAAAAGTGAAGAAACAGCTTGATTTTCTTACATATTTTTTTTAACTTTGCATCTAGAAAAAAATCTTTCTTCAGTACCAATTAGCTTTATTAAATAGAAATGTTTGGAGGAAACGTACATTGTGTGTTATATCATTTCAATTTGAAGTAAGTTCAGCAATCTGTTGTTCATTTTTTTAATTGAGAATATGTGTAGCACATTATATTAAAAGCCCTTTAAAGAGCAGGGGTGGGGGGACGAGATGAATGTAATATAACAACAAAAAATAAATAATAAAAAAAGCTCTTTAAAGTAATTTGTTAAGTACTTTTCAAAATGCTCATTGAGACAGGTAAGTGGCAAGTTTTATATCACACAATATTTCATGTCATATTGTGAAATGAGTAAGTTGCTTTATGTGACTATTGTCCTTTCAGCAGAAAGTGCATATCTCGTTGCTTTAATAATAGGATTCTAAGTTAAAGTGAAGAAAGAAAATAATTAAAAATGCAGTTATGCAACAAAATAATTGAGCACTGTAAAGAATGAGTAAATTCTACCTCAACTATATATGACACATTAGTAATCAATAGTTTATGTGAATAGGACTATAACAAAATGAAAAAGTTATATTCTTTTTGTAGAAGGGACCACTTAAGAGGCAAGAAGAAAATAATCTGACCTTCAACACTTTAAACCAAGATTGATAAAATCTACATGCTAGTAATCTATTTTTAATTTATTAAGCAGTACTTCAAATACTATGTTGAAGTTTATACTACACAAATACAGAAAATGAGCTAGCATTTGATTAATATATGTAACAATTTCCTTTTTTTCCTTTACGTTAGCCAAGATCTTAATTCAGTAAGTAAAGATTGTTCAAAGTATCTTGAATTCTACATACATTTTATGCTGTTCATTCACTTTGGACAGAATTTAGTAGGCCTAATAACAATAAATATAAATCTCTTAATCACTTTCAAGATTTTAGAGTCAACTTAAAGTTGCAAACTATTATGGTTCACTTTACAAATTTGATATACAACATTCTGTAGAAAGTCTTAATGACGTACGCAGCTTAATCTTCCAGGTCATGCCACAATTATTTTAGATAAACAGGTGGCACTCTTTCTCCTTCTTTGAGATTGAATACCTGAGATAAATGTTTTTAGAATTCTCACAAATAATTGTTTCAGGTTCTAATCATTTAGTTGGAGATGGTGGCAGTGGGGAAGTAGGAGAAAGTTGAGGAGCATCTTGCTGAAGTAGCAAAAGGGAAGAAAAGATTCACATTGATGTTTTGAGAGGAGCTCACACATACGCATACACATTAAGTAACAATAATGTGAAATATTATAACAATAATTATCAAATAATAATGGCAATAAAATTACAATAATGTGGTTTGAACAGTTTTTTATTATGATACAACTCTTACTAAACCTCTACAATGTTAAAAATGATGTTGCATACTTTCTCATATAATCCTCACTATGAAACAACACCTTTAAATTTAGCATATTCAGACATTGAAATGGCGATCACTTAATGAGTTCCTACCACCTTTGATCACTGTAAGAGAATAATTGGTTCAGTATAGATATATAAGGCAGAAAATTCAGCATTTTAAGGAATTCTAGCTCTGGCTGGTGGCTCAGTGAATAGGTGCTGGCCTGTGAACCCAAAGGTCACTTGTTCGATTCCCAGCCAGGGGACATAACCAGGTTACAAGCCAGGTCTCTAGTCAGGTCCATAGCTGGAGGCAGGTGAAAAGCAACCATACATTGATGTCTCTCTCCCTCTCTGCATCTCTCCCTTCCCCTCTCTCTAAAAAATAAATAAAATCTAAAAAAAAAGAAAATACTCAATATACATGAAAACAAAAAAGGCACCAAAAGTTCAGAGGAAAGACCTTTGTGTGTGTGTGTGAGTGGGTACTTCCTCAAAGAAGTGAGACTTAACTGAAGCTTGAAAAATGTGTAACATTTCATAGAGATTCAATATTAGGTATAGGCAAGGAAATGAAAGAGATGTACTTTCTGGAGCTGTTGAATAGCAAACATAATCCTTCTTGGCAATAAATGACATCAATGCACAAAAGAAACAATCAAAATAGAATCAAAGACATGGAAACAAGGAACAGACTGACAGTGGTCAGAGGGCGGGGGAGGGGGAGCAAGGGGGAAAGAAGGGGAAGAGACTAGTCAAGGAACTAGTATAAAAGACCCATGGACATGGACAACAGGGTGGGGAGTGAATGTGGGAGAAGGGGAGGTGCACAGGACAGTGTAAAGCAATGAGAAAAAAAAAAAAAAGAGAGAGAGAGACAAATGTAATACAGCAACAATAAATCAATTTAAAAAAATAAATCCTTTTAGATAGGAACCTTCACTGAGTTATTTTTCTCAGGCTTAGATTCTTCTCAGAGGTTCAGAGATAACTTTCTAGTTCTTTTTTAGGACAAACTTTCTTTTATAATTGCATAGACAGTGATTTTAAAGCATCTGCCAAAAATTCAAAATAATTGTTTACTTTTGTTTTTCATTACCTGCTATGTAAATGTAATAGACTCCTTTCTGTAGCATCTCAGGTCAAATCACTCAGCATTTTCAAACTGTGAGCATTTCATCAGCATTGCAAATTTTCTTATGTTAAACTTGTGTTATTTTCCCTCCAGTGAATTAAATTCTGCATTTTGAAAACCTGAGCACCTTTTGTTCATGACCCACCAGTAATCAGGGATGTTGCTCATTTTCTGGCAAAATAAATTTGTTTTTCTGAAATGAAGTATATGGAAGCTAGACAACACTTAGCATACATATTTTAACAAATAGGGAAACTTTTTAAGACTTTGTTATTTTCCCTCTTCCTCAAGGTTTTAATAATTATACTGAAAAATAATATTTTCATAGCTAATTATGTGAACCATCAAGAAAGTTCCTTATATATAAACTGCACCCCTCCCCCATTTAAATAATGTTTTTGAAGAAGCAGATGTTAATGTTGGTTAGCATAAGTTATAGTTTTTTAGATTGAATAGATTTACCTATAATCATAATAGCTTCATTTTGGCTTATTCCATTCATGTTCTCTCTTTCTCCCACTCCTCACTCTCCATCCTCCCATCAACATACACACAGTGAAAACCACTCATACTCATGTTGTTTTGAGCACTGCTTTTTATCATTTTCATGTTATCAGAACAAAATGATTATTTTCCAGTTTCTACATTTTATTCATAATTGTCATTTTATTGTTTTGCTTTGCTCTGCTAAACCATTCACCTGTTATTGGGCAAGATAGAAACATAAGATATATTTTGATTTATCCCTGTTTTCCTTTCTCCTCTGGTTATGACTGGTTTTTCTTTTCTTTTCTTTCTTTTTAATCCCTGACAGATTTAGATACAATAAAGAAAAAATAGAGCTTACCTGAAAATACATCAGCAAGGTATCTTGATATACCAAAGACCAAAATGTTTCAAGTACTAATATGGCATTCAAAATACTGTGAAAGTTTCTAAATCCTCATTAAAAAATAAATTTAATGTAGTAACACTGGTTAATAACCTATACATTTCAGGTTTACAACTTTATAATACTATATCTGTGTACGTAGTCTCCCTCAGTAACCATATATTTGACCTCCATTACCCTTTCCCTCCTTCCCCAAACTCTCATTTCTTTAATTTGAGGAAACATGCTAGTAGAAAGCATGTTGATCTTGAAATCAATAGGTCTGAGTCTAATATCTGACTGCCATGTACCTGTTTCATTTGGTTGGTACATGTGACATCAATTCTCTGGGCCTTAGTTTCTTCATGTATAAATGGAAGGGGTTATTTCTAATTAGCCATGAATGCAAGAAACAGAGCAAAGGGTGTCAAGTACCATATTTCTCTAAAGGACAACAAAGAATGTGATTGGTTTTATGCCTTTTTAATATGTGACACTGGCTATATATCAAGTAGAAAACAAAAACTAGGCTTATGAGGGTTTAGAGATGTTAGCCGATAATTGCTACAGATTAAGAACCCATAGAGAAGTTGCACAGAGCTGTATACTCCATTAAAGTTTTAAATGGCACAAGGAAGTCTGATTGAATAGTTAATCAACTAACAAAAATGGAGTAGAACAGGTTTACGGTTCTGTGTAATTCTACATTGCATCTTATCAACTAGGTAAAAGGAATAGTTTTCATTTCTTTTCAATACTATCACATCTTTACTGTGCTATTGTTAATGAGAATCCTATTCTTCAGACAGGTTTCTGTAATTCCATATTAGTAGTCTTAAAAAAAGAACTGAAGCCCTGGCTGGTGGCAAAGTGGATAAAGTGCTGGCCTGCAAACCCAAAGGTCGCTGGTTCGATTCCCCAGCCAGGGCACATAACCAGGTGGCAAGCCAGGTCTCCAGCCAGGTCTATAGCTGGAGGCAGGTGAAAGGCAAACATACTTTCATATCTTTCTCCCTCTCTGCTTCTCTCACTATCCCTCTCTCTAAAAATAAGAAATAGAATCTTAAAAAAAAAAAAAAAAAAGCACTGAAAGTGTACCAAGGTTGACAGAGAAATGAATTAATACATTTCATTATTATTTTGAACTGTTTTGTCATAGGTTGACAAAAGAGGTACTTGGTGAATTCCCTTCTATTTACTTCTTTCCCATCCTTACAAAATTCTCTTTGAGGTGAATTTTGTTGAAATAAATTAGCATAATGGATTGTGTGCTTTTAAAAAAATTGTTATATCACTCACATCAAATCTCATTCAGCATTTTCAAAGGTTGGAAGGCCAAAAACATGTTGGCAACTGCTATAATGGGAAGAAAGAATATGGGTTCCTGACACTATTACATTTTATTGAGCTTGAGAATTTGAGCCTGTTACTTCACCTCTTCTAACTCAGTTTGTTCATTCCAATTTAGAAATAATGAAGTTAATGATGATAAATAATAAACTAATTGATAAAACTTTCAGATGCCTCAAATGAAAAAATGGAGATAAACATACTTTGTAAAGGAAGACACACAAGGAAAGAGTTTTCACCATTATTGGTCAGCTTTTACCATCCCTCTTTGCATGAGGTGGTATACCTCTAATAATAATAATAATAATATTACTAATATAAAAATCCAATTTTTTCACATAGATAATAATAGATATCTATTTTACAAATGCTAAATATGAAAAGGAAATTATTTTTATTTAAGAACAGATCATCACCTATTTACTGAAAAGTTATTTTATACTGTGCTTATGTTGGGCATTTCTATTATATTATCTCATTAAATACTGATGCTGAGAGAGGCCAATTTTTTGAATGTCATCCAACTAGTAAATGGCAGGCTTAGGATTTAAGCACCTGGAGACATGGTTTCTATGTTGCTTTCACATCTGCTTTCACATCTGCAACATGCTGCTTCCTGACTTGGCTCCATCTTTATCCATTGTTGTTGTCTTGATTATGATAACTACTTACTCTGCTTTTCAAAGATATTAACTATGGTTCAGTGGATTGCAGTCTAATGCAGAAAACAACTTCAGTGACAAACTCATGCACTAAGTGCACAAGTCATTTAACCTCTCCAAACTGCTTGTTTTTTTTACCTGTAAAACGGGATTTAGAAATCTATCACATATTAAAGTGATATTATGAAATCAAAATAAGCTCATGTGAGGGAGAATAAGGTGATCACAGTACCAATGAATGAGAAAGATTAACCTAATAAAGAAATTAAATTTCCTTGTTAAAATAATATTTGACTCATTTTCAGGTCTTGATTTAGATATTTTGTCTTTGTTTTATGTTGGTAGTGACACTGATGTTTTCATGTGTGCAAAGCATCTCTTATGGAAACAAAATTAAAATAATGGTTCAGATCCACCCCCAAATGTCTTCTTGTAGCCATTAACAAGCTACAGTAAAATGTTTGTAAGATATCAATAATGGATTACAATATAAATATTTATGGAATGCTGTGAGGTAGTTAGTTTCCATCCAGCTGGGGACATGCAAAATTGAATAGATACTTTCACTAAATAAGACTTTAAGTGGCTGAGGCATAATCCTTTTCCAATATTAAACAAATACCCTCTTTAACATTATTTGAGGTAAAGTGAGTTTTGAAATTTTGGTAACAGTGAAAGTCTTCATAACAACATATGTTATTTTAATGGATTCTGGATATAGTATGATTTTGCAAATATCTTTATTTTTTCTAAGTTTACACAGTAGGTAGAAAAATATTAGAGAAAAATATGCTTCATAATAGCACCCAGATATTTTGCAAATAGAAGAGCAAGATACATAATAGTTTTGTCCCCAAGTATAAATGATTGTCATATTAAGGCATTCAAATTGATTTGGACATTTCTCTTCTCTATTTTGCTGCTCCAATTTTCCCTCTGGGAAATTGTTAAGACAGTCTATTTTTTTTTAGAAAACTGTGGAAACTCTATTTCAGTATGCCTTTAAGAATTAAATGCTGTATATATGTACAATAGTTGTATTAAGAGCTTAAGCACAGGCATAACCCTTAGCTGCTGTACACATTTCTTGGAACATAAGAGATGCCAACTCTGGGCCCTGGCTGGTAGCACAGTGGATAAGGCACCAGCCTGTGAACTCAAAGGTTGCAGGTTCAATTCCCCAGCCAGGGCACATAACAAGGTGGCAAACCAGGTCTCCAGTCAGGTCTGTGGCTGGAGGCATGTGAAAAGCACCATACATTGATGTCTCTCTCCCTCTCTGCTTCTCTCCCTTCATCTTTTTCTAAAAATAATGAAATAAAATCTTAAAAAAAAAAAAAGAGAGATGCCAACTCTGGATCAAAGGCCTTCTTATGAATTGGATCTATGACCAAACCATCCTTACTGCATCTCTTCAGAATATTGCAGGCAAATGGAGTATCAAAAAGAGTCTGTAGGACATACCGTTTTGCTACTACTCAGGTGCTGGGTATTTTGTGAATAGTGTATCAGACACTTTTCATAGTACTTTACAAACATGAACTTATGTAAGGGTCATGTTAAGGCTGCTAAATATTGTCCTGACCAGTGTGGCTCAGTTGGTCAGGTGTCATTCTGCCCAGTGAAGGGTCACTGTTTGGGTTCCTACTCAGGGCACATTTGAGAGACAACTGATGGATGTTTTTCACTGACATTGATGTTTCTCTTGCTCTCTTACTCTCCCTTCCCTTTGCTCTAAAAAAAATACAATTTTTAAAAAATGTTGCTGAACATTATTTATTTAAAACTTGGAAGTAGGACAAAATAATTATTTCTTGATTTAAAACAATTTCATGCTAGATCACTTTTCCAATAAGATGACCTGAGCATCATCTGATATATGCAAAGAATGTAACTTTGTTTTCTTCATAATCAATGACAGGTAGATGTGCTCATGGTTTATGTTTATGTTCTTTTGAGGTGAGGGGTGGACTTGTTGAAAATACTAAGTTCCTATAGTTTGATAGCCCTGGTGATATATCAGCTCCAAAGGTGACATGGTTGCAGAGCTCAGTGACAGTGAACTCAGTAAGCACTACATTCAAACTGCAAATTTACTTTAACTTTCTTTTGTAACTATTTTCCTTAATAATGCTTATCTTTCTGCTGGTTTCTTTATAAATATGTTAGGTGATTCTTTAACAAGTGCTAACTAGTACTTTGTTGGAGAATTTGATTTCTTTTGCTATTATATTTATATTGGTATTTCTCCCATTTTATAGATACTAAATTGTACCACAGCAAGCTTAAATAATTTCCTAAAGTCAAACAGCTAAGAAAGGGGTACAGCTGGGCTTCAGACCTATATATTTTGTTTTTAATGTTTGTGTCCTTAACTGTAAGCAAGACATTAATTGCAGCCTTGTGTATACAAATACTTCCTTCATATAATAGCTGTGGAAGCCACTCTATATAAACATACTGAAGTACATTGTACTGCAAACTGAGTCTCAAGCACTTTATCTATAGGCCC
>PVIW01006509.1:0-86138 GCA_004026585.1 Noctilio leporinus
TTTTTAGAAAGAGGGGAAGAGAGGGAGGCAGAGAGGGAGAGAGACATCAATGTATGGTTGCTTTTCACCTGCCTCCAGCCACAGACCTGACTGGAGACCTGGCTTGCAACCTAGTTATGTTGCCCTGGCTGGGAATCGAACCTGTGACCTTTGGGTTCACAGACCGGCACCTTATCCACTGTGCTACCAGCCAGGGCTCCAAAGTAATTTTTTAAAATCAGCAATATTAAAAAAAAATTTTTAAAGATTTTATTCATTATTTTCAGAGAGAAGGGCAGGAAGGGAGGAAGAAAGGGAGAGAAACATCAATGAATGGTTGCCTTTCACCTGCCTCCAGCTGGGGACCTGGCTGGAGACCTGGTTTGCAATCTGGTTATGTGCCCTGGCTGGGAATTGAACCAGTGACCTTTGGGTTCGCAGGCCAGTGCCTTTCCACTGAGCCACCAGCCAGGGTAATATTTTTAACTTCTATTATCTTCTTGATTCAAAGGTAAAGGGAATTTTTCACTTAGGTTTTCCTCCTTCCTTCAGACATAAACTCTCCATGTATAATACTTTTGAAGGTCGGAGAGAGGGCTTACGACATAGCTATCAAATAGACGCATCACCAAAATGGTCTCGACTTCCAAGAAACTACTTACCTCCCTATTAAATAGAAGATGGTCTCAAACACTGTAATTAATTCCATGCCATTGAATTTGGCACTTAAATATTTTTTACTCCAGTCATGTAAATTAGTTTTGCTTTCCCAAAGAAAATACAAAGACTCTACATTTCAATTCTGCTTTATACTTATTTAACCAGAGGATTGTGTACCTTCTAACTAATTCAATGGTTACTGCTGAGTTTAGAATTGCATTCCTTTAGTAAAATAAAAAATTACTGTCATAAAATATCTTAGGAAAATCATCCACAATATAGGTCCAGTGCTTCCAGATGATTTCCAGAATATCAACTGTATTCCCTTTGTTAAGTAGTGGGGTAAAGAAATTGAAATAAGCCAGTCAGAGAAAGACAAATGCCATATGATTTCACTTATATGTGGAATCTAATGCACAAAATTAACAAACAAAATACAAACAGCCTCATAGATACAGAGAAGAGACTGACAGATAACAGAGAGAATGGGCTTGGGGTACTGGGTGAAAAAGGTGAAAGGAGTTCTATGCAGCAGAAAGAAAGAAGGAACTTCCACCTTTTGTAATAGCATGGATGGAACTGGAGAGTATCATGCTTAGTGAAATTAGCCAGGCAGCAAAGGACATACACCATATGTTCTCACTTAATACAGGAGACTAATGAACAAAACATACAGGCAAGCAAAAAGAAACAAGAGACATGGGGGTGGGGGGAAGAGGAGCAGAATGATGGTGATTAGGGGAGGGATGAGGGGAAGGGATCAAATGAGGAGCTAATGTGGAGGACCCTTGGACATGGACAAGAAGCTGGGGATTAACTGAGGGACAGGGGGCACGTGAGAGCAAAGGGGGAAAAATAGAACAATTGTAATACAACAATAATAAATAAAAGTAACTTAAAAAATCCAAGGGAGAAAATAACACATAGACACAGGCTATAGTATGATGATTAGCAGAAGGCAAAGGGGGTGTGGTGAGGTGAAAGAGGGGAAACAGGAATAAATGGTGATGGAAGGAGACTTGACTAGGGTGGTGAACACATGATTCAATACACAGATGATGTGTTATAGAAGAGTACACTTAAAATCTATATAATTTTATTAAAGGGTGTCATTTAATAAATTTAGCAACTAGGTCTCAATTATTCTGAGTTTCCTTTGATGTAACATTTTTAAGTTTACTGGTAACATGTGATGGGCTCATCTATCGATTACATGCTTTAAATAAGATGATTCTACTATTAATGAATCATAGCTGATTGGAACTACATCTTTTGCCTTCTTGAAAGACAAAAAAATTTAAGTGATTCAAGAAGATTAAAGTCTGTTCTCCTCTCTCAGAACCAATTGATTTGATAACCTCAACAAAAATCATAGCCAAATTTCCTGGACTTGAGGTTCTCTTTTAATATATAAAAATATCTCAGGGGAACAGACTCTGTCCCTAACAGTCAAGTAAATCTCAGAATAGGTTTATCATTACTTGAATTAGTTTTCTGACTATGAATGGAGTCTTCTGGCTATAATATATATTAAACACATTCATATAATATTTTCCATGGATATGCTTTACATTTAAACATAATTTGATTGCTCTTCCTAATCTGAATATGTCTTAGCTTAAAACGTTTAAATATTACTTAAGTTTATTAATGCAAAAATAATTTAATAACATCTTGGAAAATGTTATTTTAAGTCAAAACAAAAAAACACCAAAACCTACTGGTATTTTGCGTTTATCCATTTCCTTCTGTTAAAAGTGGTGGTTTAAAATAAGTCTGAGCTTTTACCAATTTTCTCTTTCATTTTTCACTGCTTGTAGTTAGACAAAATGCAGAAAGATGAGTCTTCACATTTATATATGCATTAGACTTCAAGTAAGGCTGGTTTCACTTTAGAGAATTACAGTATCTTAAAAGTCATGGCATTAAAAATTAAGCAGAATAAGAACAGCATTAATATCTTATACAGTTGTTTTTTTTTTTTAATTATTATTTTTTAGTTCTATCTTGTCCCCATTTTATCTTCCTATTTGATATTCATTCATCACTTAGAAGGTGCAGTGGGGACCTTCTAAGCACATGAATCTGGGACATATGTTCTGGTTTTGGCTGTGTCAGTTGTATCTTTATGTAGAACCCAGAGCAGGATTCCTCCTCCAACTTCCAGTTTTTCACACCAAGTAAATCAAAATAACAGTCCTCCCTTTATCTGCTTTCCATTTGTATTAATGTTAAAATGAAGCAAATCTGTTTGTGACAGCAACTCTGAAAGACTGATTTTGGTATTAATGCAACCAGGTATTACAAACGGTTCATTTACAAACCACATATCTCACAGCACTTTGAGGGCAGTGCCAGATGTGAATTTTGGAAGAATTGGGATAGGAGAGCTAAATATCTGTGAAATACAATTCAGGACTTCTCTTCCACTTCTACTCTGTACCGCCTTATGAACATGACCAATGGACTAAGGGTTAATGCACCATGGGAAAATCTTTTCCTTCACTGCATAACTAAGAATGTGTCCTCAAAACTTACTGAAATTATTTTTAATATTCTATTTTTATAAATAGTGTAATTAATGTAATTTCTAGTCAATGTAAGTTAAAGTCTTATCCCGCTAATACTTTAAGAAAACCATTTTGATAGCCTCTACCAAGTTATTGATAGTAACTTACAAAAGATAACTTAGAGGAAAGTGCAGAAACTGTGCCCCAAAATGAGAGGCAATAGTAACTTTTTAAATTCTCCATCTTAGATATCAGGGAACTACTTTTTTATTAAAGGGAAAGAAATATGATTATTTTAATGATTTTAGCTTCATTTTTGCCAGTGGGATTGCACAGAAGAATTTTGATGAATGAAGTGATATAATTTTATAATTGGAGCTTTGATTTAGGAATATTAACGTCAAGGGTGCTTAAGGTTTCCTGCAAAAGAGAGAGCCTGGGGGCAGGAAATAAAATTGATTGTAAGACTTTAAGGTGAGACCCAAAGGGCATGTTAGCCTGACAGATGAAAGGAAAAACAGAAACAGGTTGATGGATGGGAAGTACACCCCTCAAATGAGACATGCCTACTGGTTCAGATTATGTGACTGGGGAATCACTGTCTTTTTGCAGATTCAATGTTTAAGAAATAAAAAAATAGCTCTCTTTACAAAAAAAAAAAAAAGTATAATCTCAAGTATATAATTAAGACACTGATAAATTGAGTATATTAGAGAAAACAATAGCAAGTGTATGCTGCCTATGCTGCCTGATGATTCCATGAGGCTATATACTCATTTATACATTTGTTTTGTCCAGTAACTACCAAAGGGTATGACACTATCTTTCTGTACTAATTTCTTTTTAAACTATCATCAAAGCAGAATGCAACTGATGATAGTAAAGATTGGCAATTGTCATACTATTAAATTTTAGTCCCAAATTAACCAAGGAAATCAAGATTTTAAAATATCAAAAGGAAATAAATAAAAATGAAAAATGTAAAAAAAAACCACAACGAAAATGTCAACTTGGCTTCTTATACTTCTAAAATTATAGTAAAAGAATGTATGCTTGTGACCTAATGTGCTTAGATCACTGGTTAGCTCACTTCCTGCTGCCTTCTGGAATAGGTGGCCTGTCTGCTGAAAGGTAGGAGTGGTGCTTTTGGAATAAATTCTGGATTTGACACCAGGCTAAGTGAAACATTCTGTGCTTCATCTATTGACATCATGATGTAAACCTCCTCCTCTCATGGAACATGCTGTGTTTCCTGACATGTTGGAAGAGCCGGTATGATGCTCACTATGCTGTGCGTGGGCTGACAGTGGAGCTCCCCCTGTCCACAGAACCAGTGTCAGGCTAACTGAGCTAATTAGAATCAAAGCTGGGTCCTACCTGAGCAAAAGCAAGCCCTGCCAATGGGGGAGTCTGTGGGATTGATGTAAAATTACCAAGTGTTATGTGTAGTTTTGCCATTTGTGATCTTTATCTTATCATGTATGGAAGATAATTATTGATGCTGGCAAGACAACATTCAAACCAACAGGTCCTCTTTCCATATCTATTTCAAAAGCCTTATTTTATATATTTTTAAAGAGAGCAGTCATGTTTGTTTCATGGTGAATATGATTATTTTTTTTAATAGCACAGAGGCCTCTTCCAGAAAAAGGAACAATTTGATCCCTAAAACTGGTATATAATAGATGGTGCCAATAAATGGTATCATATTTTACAGCTTGTCCATAAGGATGACACAGGGTGATATAAAACTGAGAGCTTTTGGATAGTGTAGGATCACCGGCAGATAAATAGCTGATGCCATTCAGTTTTTAGAAACATAAGGTAATGAGGCTAGATGTGAAGACAAGAATATATGTATATGTAAATATATATATGTATAATCTCCACAATGTTTCTACACCACAAGCCACTGAGCAGGAGAAAAATCTGGTCAGTGATGAGCAAAACTCTGAAACCCCAAATTAATGTTTCAAAGAGTATAAGAAAATAAAGCAAATACCAATAAACAGAGGCTTGAAATGAACACAAGAATTAAAAAAGAAAAACACATAAGTTTAAGATGAAAGAAAATGCCAACGCATACTGAACTGTAGCGGGCACTGGTAGAATCTGTGCCTAGATTTTTTCAATATATGAGTTAAACACATTATTCAAAATTTAATGGAAAATAAATATTCAAAAGGAAAGCTTTAAAACATGGTGCAACCGTCAAAGCTTCTCTGTATTTGAAGAGGAGGGGAGGCTGCTTCTTTTAACTTAACAAAACAGGATGTTGAGACATGACCTAAGTGAAACAATGAAATGAAAAGCCTGAGGTTGAGGAGAAAAAGGCAAGGAGCTATTTGAACTGTTTTCAGATAGCAGATCAGAATGAGAGGACTTGATCCGGAAGGGCATTCACTTCCTGTGGGTTCAGAGGACTTTTGTTTTAGTAGAGAGCTGTTAGATTCTTGGCCTGAGTTCCTCCAATTTGCCTAACATTTCATTTCCAACACTAGGAAGAACTAATAGTCTGACTTCCTTGGTGAACATGTGCTAACCCAAAACCTGATGGTGTCAAAGTTAATAAATTGCTGCTAAAAGTTCCAAAAGGGAAAGGAATACTGATACTGAGATTCCCTTCCCGCATAATTTAGACCTTGATAGTTTTATTTTTTAACTTGAACTTAAGCAATACTTCATTTTTCAAAATTCTCACACCTATGATTAGCTAAAATATTTGAGACCTGGGATAGATTTGAAATCAGTTCATGGAAGGGGAGGTTGTGAACGACCTCTTTTGATGTGTAGGATGTACTGAGAGTGGCAGGAAATTATGTGAAACCCTTCCCTTTTGACAGTTACAATGGAACATTTACAACCACAGATGTTATTTGTCCATCAGAAAGGAAAATATTTGTTTCAAGCCACAGGCATTTTCTACCACAGTATCAAAATGAAATTCAACAGCAATTTAATGTTTAATGTGCAAGAAAATAAATATGGGAGGGAGCAAACACTACTGGAAAGTAAGTAAACCCTGTAAACCCCATAAAGTATAACTAATGACATGAAAAAATGGCAGGCTTTATTACAAACAAATCCGTCCTTTGACTAAATAAAGGATGGTTCTATTATTAACATAGGAAATCTTAGATGGACTGCACAGAATGCTGCATTATTCATAAAAGCATTGCTGCCATCTGGTGGCTTGTTGGCGTTCCAGCATTGACTTTGCGGATTTGCTTTGGCTAGGTGTTCTGGCATGGTATTCAAAGGATGGTGTACATTAGGTGGTAAAATACAGACATGAAATCCCTTGGCCTAGATGTCATTCATTTGATGGCAGGCCCTTGTCTCTGTCCTGTTGTGACACACATATATCTTTTGTCCTAAACAGGAACTTCTGTTTTTCATGGCTTATCTAAAGAACTTACTCTTGGCTGTTATTGATTGATGCATTTTATCGACACTCATTCTGTTAGCAAACAAATATGTAGTCAAATATTAGAAAGATTGATTGACTCTAGAGGTACACTGTATTGCTTAAATAAGAATATATGTGAGAGTCTGTAATCACTCATTTGGATCCAAACATGAATTTTTTAAAGTTACTACTCACTGAGTTTCATTTTGGAAATAACATAATTTACAGTGTCAAGAGAGAAATGTATAGAGTTTTATAAAATTCATGATTTCTCCCAGTCATTTAATTGTTATATTGAAGAAATCTGATTAACTGTTAATAACTCAAAGACTTATGAAATCCTTTTTCTTAATGGATTTACAAATTAAATGACAAATATTAATTCTGCTCAGGCTGTACATTTTATAAAAAATAAAATAGTTAAAATATAATTTAAGAAATTTTGATGATTCTGCCACATCAGTGCATTAACACATTTTTAATCAGAAGCAAGTAATTTATCTTTGTACTTTTAGTATATGTTTTAAGTTTCTAATAACTGTAGAATGTCTTATATGTAATGAAAATACTGATCCTTAAAATGCATATTTATATAGATCACAAATCTTTGAAGATTATAGGAGATAGCAAGTTTAGATTACCATAGGAGGAAAGTTGAAGCTTACTCCTGAATTCTCAGGGATACTTAATAGTTCATTTTCCTATACCATTAAACTGCCATTTATGATTAAGTAAAAGCCAGATTACAGAAAGCCATTGCACTAAATTTGGAAAATTATATCAAATGAATATTATTCCTTGCAAGAAAACTTGTAAATTCCCATTTTAAAAGTAAGACTGTGGGTTTTATTTTAAAATTCTTGGATCAGATTTTTGCGCTGTGACTGCATACTTGCTATTACCCTTGTTACTAGCTACTTTTGCCACTCAAAATGTTTTCTTCCTCAAAACATGTAGTTTGACTTACGGAAGAACATTGCTAATTTTTTTCCGGGAAGACTGCTCAATTCTTTCCCACCTCCTCTGTCTCTATTCAGGAAAATGATGTAAAAAACAAAAATAAAATCTTAAAAAGGAAAGTAAAATTGATAATGATCATGTCCCTCTTTCATCTCTAAGTAGAGAAGTGCATGCAATTTATTCTCACAATTGACTATGTAGTTTCTACTGGGTCCATAATAAAGATAGTTGTTATGATCAAGATACCCCTAGGTTGTAGTCATAAGCTGCTAATGGTTGTTTCATTAACATTTGCTTTTCTTGGCAGTTTTTACTTATAGCTACTGAACACTAAATTCCTATTTAGTCAGAAGAATCATCCACCTACTATAATGAATGATGTCACCTTAAGTTCTTTAATATGCAATTGTTGGATGTTACATTTTACAGTGGGGGATTTGATGATATATTTATTTATGCTAAATTTTATGACAGTGACAGCTGGGAGAATGAATCTTTCCTTTCTTAGGGAGCTAGTTTTGAATTCTGTTTAAGCAAATAGTTTTGCCATATATGTCTTCTGGCTGAGGCTGGGTTCCTCTTACAGCAAAGTTTGAGACTAAGAATTGTGTTGTGACCAGTTTACTTGGGACGTGATCCCAGAAAGCAGGAATTCTGAACCAGCAAGAAGAAAGGGCACTACAAAAGCAATGACCAAGCTGGTCACAGAATGTTTAGGACACTTGTCAGAATTTTCCACACAAGGGTTGACAGGATGAAACATTATTCCATCAGCTTCTTGTGCCTTTGTTTTATGGTTGTCTCTGGGATAGGATAGTGTCTATAAATTGTCCTGACTTTAGTTGCATGTGTGCGGATATGCCAAGAAGGCTCTTTCAGAGGTCCTATTCCATAGATTCAGAGGATATACATGGCAGAAAGTGAAAGTTATGTGTTAAGTGCTTGAGGTAAGTATAAAGGAGTTGAAGCCCACCCAGAACTGTTTATACTAGTTGCAACTGGAGTCACAGGTAAAGCCAAAAGGGTGAAAAGCAGGACACAAGAAATATTGAGTGCAATCTAGTCCATGAAATACACAAATTGACTTTTACCTCACATTAGATCTGATCTTCAAGATAGTGGTGGGCTTGAATTTCTACCAAAAAATCAAAGAAGAAAACTAAAAACATTTTAGTGGCAAAACTATACCCCTCTACTTCAACTGTGTCTGAGGCCATAGTTGATATTCATCATCTATCAAATTCACCACTCATTACACACACATATGTATGTGTGTGTGTGTGTGTGTGTGTGTGTGTGTGTGTGTATTTACATATTTAGGTCTTCTGGACCTACTTGAGCCAAATTCTGAATGTAGCCTCTCCATCCATGAACTGTTGCACAGTGTTAGAAGTGAGCAGATTTGACTGCTCACCATGGAAGCTGTAGTCATATAGTCATTTGATATCCTCTAATCAGGTGCTTTGTCTCTATTCTGACCCAGTACTCTTAATTCCTCACTGAATTTTCTGAGTCATATGGCCCAAGAGTCAGGGAGCTTGCTCCATAGCTTGGACTTGCTGCAGGTGATGTTAAATTATAGATAATCACTTCAGTGTGTGAATGGCATCAGGAAGTGCCCCTACTGACTCACTTGGTAATGGAGATCCAGAATTTGTGGTCATAACACTAAATGAGAACATCTAACTGTAACTCAGATTCCTGATTGTGAGTAAATAAGTAATTGTTGTTTTAAGCCACTTAATTTGGGGCAAGTTTATTATAGAGCAATAGCTAATTGATACAAGTAATAGATCTACAAGTGTCATTCAGTGGCTTGATTTTTATGGGGGAAAATGGCATATTTGAAAGTAAATTTCAATCAGTATAAAGGACTTTTTAAAAGGTTAAGGAACCCCAGTTCATAGTGTCAGCTTCTAATAATTATAAAGCACAGGCTTCTTACAGGATTGTGGAGAAAAGGCAGTGGCATTTCTTCTGGTCATGTGTCTCTTCTGTTACACAATTTGTTTATAGAAATAGCTGCCTAAGAAAGTTAACTTCCAGGAAAGATGCCAGGTTACACAGAACCATACCAGAGTCTTAGAATCACTTTGGGTAAAAGCCCAAAGTTTTTGCAACATTAGGTGGAGGCAACACAATTTGGCTTAAAAAGTTACAAAGGAAAAGATGACAGTAAATGCTCATGGAACATGAGCCTTTGAGATAGTATCTTTTGTGGCCTCTTATAAATCAGATAATATTGTGTGTATATATGCTATTTTAAAAAATAGTCTTGACCAACAGGATCCAAAGCTGTCAGATGTTAATGTTAGGCTAGCATCTGTAGAGGTTCTAACCCCAAAATTAAGCTCTGAGACATAGGAGTAGATAGAGGTACAGTTGGAAAATCTAAATATAGCTGAAAAGTTTTGGCATTTCAAGAGTTTTGGGGAGAAAGAAAAGAAATTTGATTTCTGTGCTGCTGATGGGAAAAATCACAAATGACCTACGAAAATTATTTTTGTCATATTTTCATTGCAAATGATGTTTTAAATTTTTTTCCTATAAGTTAAAAATGACCTTCCATGTTAAAAACCATTAGTAAAGAAAAAATATAATGTCCACATTGCTTTGGATTTTGAAATTAAATAGTCTACTAGTTTCTTTAATTTTGAAAAATATACACATAGTACTGTTATTATTCTTGAGAATTTTAATAAGATATTCCAGATCAGAAGGTATTTATTTGTTTAAAGTAAACTTGCCTTCATCAATATATTTTTGGTTTTCTTTTTAATTTTTGCTTCCCAAAATATGTATTTAAGAAGGCTTAATTCATTGATTTTTTTCTGTTTTTTTTCTTAATAATTAAAACCAAAGAAAAACATAATATATTCATGTTAAAGCTTTATGATTCTGTGACTCTTCTGCCTTGGACTAAAATTTTATTTGAATTCTATAACTAAATTAAATTTTTGATTTTCAATAAAGTTTATTGTTTCTAAATCTGTTAGGTTAACTTTAGAAACAGAAACTGATGAAAAACAGGTGATAAAGTTATTCAGTTACATTTAAAGTCTAAGTTTGAAATAATACTTTTTCATAGTTATTTTAGAGATTGTATGTTTAGTTATTATGTTTTCATAGTCCTGAGTATAGCTCCAGATTCTTAGAGAAAGTCAGTTTTCAAAAATGTCTAATTTATGTTTCAAAAATTGAATAACATTCATTTATTTCCCATTTATTCATTATATGCCTTATTTTACCATTTAGTTTAACTCAATTTTCCCATCCCATATAAAATGCCATTTTGATAACATATGTTACTCTATCTTCTAAAGTCAAACAAAACAATTTTTTTCAATGTAACACAAATCAATCATGATGAAAATTTTCATGATTGGAGAAAGAAGCTGAGGTATTTTTCAAATGCAGGATATAAGGATGTAACTAATACTTGGATTAGGTAGATCACTGGCTTGCTGTTGGTAAATCCTACTAATACTGCTGGAACTCAAAGCAAACTAAAGGTGGTCAGAAGTTGCCATTGTTAAGTAATTAGATTGCTTTTTTAAAAGGCATGCTTTAGAAATAACATACATCTATGATTGCTAATTCATACTTGTATTTGTTCACTTAGCATATGAATTTGTTAAATTTATTAAAAGTGAAATATTTCTGAATTTTCTACTTCAATGAGTCAGTCTTGGAGGCAGAGAGATATTAGAAGGATCACTCTTAAATTATTAATATTCACTCATTTCCAAATAAATAAAAGTTATTAGTAATTTAATGAAGAACATGTTAACAGAATAATACAAAGGACCAACTACCATCAAGGTTTTGACTTACCATAATTCAATTTAGGGTCCTCTGTTAAGCAAGTTACATTATGCCTAAGGAACAAGTTTCTGTAGTTCAGCTCTTTGCTACCTTTACTCTGGGGACAGGTTGATGGAATAACACCTATCAAGGACAGATATGACAAACCATATTCTAGTGTTTAAAGTTCCTACCTGGAAGTGGCATATGTCAGGTCTGTATTCATTTCATGTGTCTAAGGAAATCACCGGGCTGACAGAGCACAAAAGTATAACCCTCCCCTGTGCAGGGTCACTGCAAGGACAGGCACTAGTGTGAATGGTGAATGGTAATGGAGCCTACCACCATCCCTACACAACTACATGTTCAAAGCCCCTGATATAACCTTCTCAATCTAAATAAAGGATTGTTGTCATTGTTTAAATGGAGTAAAATCTCATCAAATCATTTCAAAGACAAAAGCACACTTAACATAATTAAACATGCACATATAATTGATAGTAACATAATGACTCATTTAAAAGAACCATTCAGCTCCTTTAATTAATACTGTTGAGAGTGAAACTAGAGTTCAAGTTATTTGCCAACATATGTCAATATGCACACCAATTCATATCTAGTTTAAAATTAGAAAGTGTTGAGAATATAGAAAAGATACATCAATAATTTTTTACATCCAAGTCAGATGTATGAATTATAGGAGCTAAAGTTTTAAGAATTTGGGATGAAATAAGTACTTTCTGAGGGTGACCAAAATTAGGTAAGGATTGGAAAGGGTTGTTATTCATTAATTGAACTATTTTTAATAAGTTTGTTGCTTTCTTCAGTGGTAAATTAATATATGCCTTATATCATCAGAAAGTTTATATTCTAGTCATAGATAGTTATATAATATTAACTTTAAAGATATAAAGTGTGTATATATTGTTGACCTAGCAGGAAATCCTCTGCTGAAAAAACACACTGTAGAGTGCTTCAGTTGTTAAAATAATTATTTTCTCAAATGCCAAAACTTGAAATAAGAAATTATGATTTTTTTCTATAAGGTTTTTAAAATTATATCCTTTTGCTGTACATTCTAAGTAGTATTAGATGGGATGAAACAAGAAGGGCCATTAATGTAAATTGTTTAATAATAAAAAGAACACATTTTGCTTGGGAAATAAACCATCTATATTTTTGGAATGAAGCATAAACTTCATTTTTAATGCTCACAATTTATTACAACAAGTAGGAACTACTTTAATTTTAGAAAAAGTACCAGTTAATGTCAGTGAAAAATGATTGCAATTCAACTCTTGTATATGGAGCTATCATAGCAAAGTAATTTTACAGACTATAGTTTTTTGGGTTTGTTTTGTTATTGTTTTTCCACTTTGAAGACATTGTCTTTAAGTCCTATTTTTCTAATGTAAAACATATTGGTATAAAACAAACAAACAAACAAGCAAAAAATGTCCTCCAACAATAGTCCCAGTAAAGCAAGTTCCAATTAACTGCCACTCCTGGGAAATATTCTGGTATATGTTGCTGCCACTTGAAAATTTTATACTTTCTGAGAAAAGACAGGAAAATTATGTCAATTAATCTGATTGGAATGCCCTAGAATGTTAAAAAAATGAGTTCTAATACTCATTTTCTAACATACTCTAAAAATGAGTATGTTAGAAAAGGATGATAAGTAGTTGTGTATATGGATGTGAACTGCAACAGAAAAAATAAAAGCCTCTTTGCACTTTGTATAAAGTGCAGTATTTTTTTTTTTTTTTCTTTTAAACAAATGTAATTCAAGTCAGGTAAAAACTTTTAGTACTGATTTATTTTTAAAAAGATTACACAATCTAGATTTGAAAACTGGAGTTAATTAAATTACCTCTAAATTAGCAATACAGTGGTACCCATGAAATAAATGTTTTTGATAAATGAGATGATTGTTAAATCTATGAATGAATATACATTTGATAACTGAGTAAGGCAAAATACTATGAGTATATTACCGTGAAATAATGTAGAAAATGCAAAGAAGAGAACAAATATTTAGATATACAGTAAAATAAAAGCAATTGTCATTTAAAAGATTAAATTAGGATCAACTGTGATAATATTGATTGAAAGACAATTAACCAATATAATGAAAAGACCCTGTTATATGCTTCCCTTCATAAGGAAATATATTTCTAAGAGTTGTAAAATTCTTAGAACATTTTAGATTCTCCAGGAAATAAAATAAATTTCTCGGTTAGAAGGCTGAGTGCTTGGCAGACTTGAGCAAAAGAAAATACTATGATTTATAGGTTTTCCAGTCAAATATGTGTTCATTGTGTTCATGTGCTCTAATTTTTATGAAATTACAGAAGGTGATGGATAAGTTTATGACATTGTAATGATGTTTCATAGTTGTGTACCTTATCCCAAACACATTGACTTGTACATATGAAATTCCTACATCTTTTTGTATGTCAAAATGAAAACAATGGAGGAATCTTAACTATTTTGAAAGGATCAGCACCAGGTAAAGGTGCAACAATCCATGCAGTTTGTAAACACAATGTCATTATTTAAAATAAGAAATTATATGCCATTAAAATAATCTTTCTCAAACTTTTCCTTTAACCTCTAAAGAGAGAATAATAAACTCTAAAAGTTGGGGAGGTTTAGGTATGAGACAGATTTAGGAATCTTCAGATGGTATGGTATTTTTAGATGGTATTTAGCACATGAGGTCGAACTTTTACCATTAAAGCTGTAATTTTCATCACATATAAAGAAGTGAGACCTGGCTGGTGGCACAGTGGATAAGGTGCTGGCCTGCGAACCCAAAGGTCGCTGGTTCGATTGCCAGCCAGGGCACATAACCAGGTCTCCAGCCAGGTTTGTAGCTGGAGGCAGGTGAAAGGCACCTTTCCCTTTTGCCTCTCTCCCTACTCCTCTCTCCAAGAATAATAAATAAAATCTTTAAAAAATAAAAATAATAAAAAATGAAAGAAGTGAGTCTTACACAAGTCATCATTTTTACAATGAACTTGCTAATCCAGTTCTTAAATTTCATTCAGTGATCTTTTTCCAGTTCTTAAGAGTATTCCTTTGAGCTAATGGTTGAAACCCTCTGAACTTTGAATTAATAACAGCTCAATGAGTCATCTTCTACAATGGGAAGAGTGAATTCTCATTCACCTAATTAATTTTTTTATCACTTTTCTAGAAGATAAATATCAAAAGTAACACTAAACTAAGTTCAAAAACTCTGACCCCAGTATACAGCTTCAAGTTAAAAATAAAAGTGGTTCAAGTAACTTCCTATGAATCATAAGTTTGGTGAAAAGGTTATTTAAAAAAATATTTACTATTTTTACTACTTTATTGATCACATTGAGAAAATCAAGAAGAAAATTATCCAAAACAAAATAATTCTTAGTGAATGATAATGGCTTGGAGTATTTTCAGAGTGCTAGTGATCTATTGTACAGAGCTGCTTATTCGGTTGAATATACAATAAGTCCCATTATGTGAAAGTATCAGTAATTTTTTACAAAAAACAATGAGGTGCAAGTATTTTATTAATAATCTAAGCATCTCTAAAATTAATATTTGCTACATATTCTTTACAAACTACACAATTTTTATTTTGACTTTCCCCATGATGTTATTACTTGGAAGTTTTCAGCCTTCTGTAGACATTTCTGTTTTATTGTATATAATTTCCTTTACAGTTATGTTTTAAAATAAAATTCATATGCTGAGATTAGTAACTTTTGACCTGTGTTGCCTATTTTTTAAAGGACTTCAATAGTTTTAATGGACTTCAATATTTTTAACATTTAATTACTTGTTCCATTGGTGATATTTAATTTATTCACATTATTTTAGTGTATAGTGTGAAGTGACCCAAGTAATCAAACATTGAATGCCATTCTGTGAATAACACATAACTGTCTATGTTTCTGTGATGTTTATTATTGTCTCTTTATAATGAGTGTATTTCAGATACCAATTCAATTTCTTTGACATTGCACACAATTTTACTGTTTTCATTATTGTGACCATATAATTTATTATAATTACTGTTAGAGCAAATAACCTGCTCAGGTTTTCTTTTTCAAATTTATCTTAATATTGCTCTATTGTCTTCAGGCAGTAAATATAATATAGTCTGAAAACCATCTGATTTTGTTCTTTGTAAGTAACCTGTTTTACCTCCTCATTTATAATTTAATTGTAGAAATTTAAAATCTTACTTTTTTCACAATTTAGTAGTTACATTCAAACTATTCCAATGCATATTAGAGTTTGAGCTCAAATAGGTTTATTTTTATTAATGTTTATGTCATTGACATCACTTTAAGTTCTGTTTCATCCTCAGTACATTTGACTTTCTATATAATTATCCCTCCCTATTTTTCAGATGTCACTCTCTTTGCCTCTTTCTTCTGTGTTAGAAATTGCCATTTTCCCTCTCCATTGTTGGTACATTTTGCAGGGTAAATTCTGCACATTTTTCCTCTAATAAAATTTTTAATTCTAGTATTTTGCATACATACTGTAGAGTTTCCCCACCTTCTTATATTTTCTAGCCAGGTGCATATTTCACTCTACATATAAACCCTTAAAATTAACTTTTCCATAAATGTTCATATAAATATCAAGGTTTGTTTTTTTTAATTGAGAAGACAACACAGGTTCATTTATACAGGTTCTATTTCCTACGCTAAATCTTTTTTTCCCCTCTAGATATTCTTTTCTCTGTTTCTTTTAACCATTGCTCTCTTCTTCTAGTTTTCAAATTCTTTCTATAGGACCCAAATATATACTATATATATATATATTTTTCACACCTTTGGTTCCACTTGAGGGCTGTCATACTTTTGAGGGAAAATTGGTATGTCAAATATGTTTTCCTATTACATGTTCCACTAATTACCCATAGATGGATTTATTTCTGAAAATGTCAAAATAAATTTTACTTCTTTTACTTGAACATGAGCATGAATTTCTGTTTCTTTAGAAGAATACAGCATTTCCTGGATTCTTTTTAATCTGCAGTCATGGATTTTACTCATCAAACAAAATTGCTCCTCTTTTTGTGCTGGATCTATTGCCCCCTTAGAAACTGATGGTGCCAGAGAAGGAGGTGGGTGGGGTGGAAAAAGAAGGTGTAAATGGTCCTAGTGGCCTCAGAAAGCATCAGCTTCCTTGTAGTTCTGGAGAATTAGTTAGTTTGGCTCAAAGGAGGAATTCATTGTTTTAATGAATAAATATATTTTGCACTTTTTTCTAGAGTTCCAACAACTCTTATATTGTTACTGAGGAACCTTTCAACACAAATGAGCTTCCCAGAAAACAACTTTTTCTTTTTCATTCAGTCACTATTCAGTTTATTATAGTCACTATTTACCCTTTAATTTCTGATTTCAAGTGAAATGTTCTGTGCCTCATTTGTTACCTATGTCAGTTAGAGGAACACTCTCCCTCATTAAGTACTCTACTGTTTAAAAATAAATTATGTAACAACTGTACAGTTTAGGTATAAAGTGGCAAATTTACTTCTCTGCTCCTTGTTATCTGTAACTAAGAACGTTATCTAAATCCTGGCTGGCTTCACAGTCCTGGGTTTTAGTCAGACAAAGCTGTCTTTAATAACTGGTTTGTTTCCAGAGACAAAAAAGAAAAGCTAAAGCACTACATTAATTTTCATTGTTGCATGAGAACGAGCTTTTCTCTGGTCTTCTCATCTGTACTTCATTAAGTCACATTCTGTGGTATAATGTTGTGAGTTTAAAAATGCAGAAACAGTTCAAGAAATTGATTCTATTTGTTCTTTCTGTTCAATAGACCTTTGATCTGAAATGTTCAATGGTGCCTGGCTGTTCCTCGCCAGCCTCTTTGAAACCATTGTTCGCATTGTAATAGCCTTGTTATCAGGTTGTATGAATTAATTCCATCACATTAGGAGGAGGAAGTTAGACTCGCACAGCACAGTCTAATAACTGTTACTGGCCAATTGATTGGGTAGCAAGACAACATTGCATGTTCATAATTTAGTCGTTTTGCAAGGTGGTCTGAATTTCAGAATGACAATAATAGATTTTGATGTCCCCAGGACACCTTGTCTAACTGGCTTTGAAGACCTAACAATGTACAACTGAAAAATGTCCCAATGAAGCAGGCCACCACTCAGTCTTCTTGAATCCCTGAGAAAACATAGAAAAGTTTCTTGGCACAATGAAACAGCCACCCCCATGCAAAAGCAGAAATTGCCCACACACTGAATAGCTGCATCCCTAATAGGGAGAAAACAAATACTTAGGAGAAATATCAAAGTTCTTCAGGCAGTTACTGTCAAACCTTGGCTGGAGAGCACCTACTAACTTCAGTTGCTACAGAAAAGGGAGAAATCCCAGGGGTGTCCCAACCCCAGGCAGAGCACACCATCACTGAGCTATTGATGATATAATTGGCAAGGGAAAGAAATAACATTTCATGTAGATATCTAACCATGTATTGTTGATCTTGGTGATTGTTAGATGCACTTAGATAAATAATTTGAAAATAGTCATTGAGAAACTGTTCAAACTAACATAGAATAAAGTAACTATTTGGAGTTTCTTTCTCCAGCCAAGTTTGTATGTGTGAATACAGGCTGGTTGATGGATTGGTTGATTCCCCTACTTACTTCAGAAGATCCAGTAAGCCACTTTGCTCTAAGCTTCTAGGTCTTCAGATTATCCACCTGAGATAGATGACTAAATTCATCCCTGGGTTTGTTTGTGGGAGACACCTTCCAGGCATGCTCTTCTGGGAGGCACAGTTCTTTGGACCCAGCAGCCCTCTGATGTAGTTTGCCTGTGGCTGTACTCTTGGTGACAACACATGGCTTCTTTAAACAACTGATGAGTCCTGTGACACCGCTGTTTATTTGTTTGATTTCCCAGTGAACCATTTGCATTCTTGATGTGCCATCACATAATCTCTATTCCAATTCAACTGCTATGCATCCTTTACAATAAGTTCTGCCCGGAGTCATGCCACTGAAATGAACTCTTGCCATCTCTACACTTTTGTGGTCTGCATGGTCTGACAGGAGTTGATATGAAAATTAAATGTGGTAACGTAGGCAGAAATGATTCCCCCACTGAAACTATTCAATAAGCATTAAATATATTTATTAAAACCATTTATTCAGGCTGCCATTACTAATCTCATTATTGCCCTTTGCCAAGCAGTCTAGTGAGGGCTCAGCACTCAGGTGCATATTTTACCTGTATCGTTTCTACTCCTTACAGCCAACCCACCAAGACTGCTTGGTCTGTTTTCCAACTAAAAACCAATGGCAAAAAGGGTTTACAGAAGATTGGTTAACTCACCCTCTTTTGTGCAACTCTTATGGCAAAGCTGATTTTTATTCAAAAGATAGGTGGCCTCTTGTGCCTACATCACTAACACTTACTTAATCCTGCCTCTGAATGAGATCTTTGGTGTCATTTTGTGTATTGTTATTAGTAGTCCTGTTTGTTAGATATTTTTTGTGTGCCACCTAAAATGTTTTCAGTTTTTTCAATTTTTTGGAGAAAGAGGGGAAGAGAGAGAGAGAGTGAGAGAGAGAAAGAGAGAGAGAGAGAGAGAGAGAGATTTGTTGTTTCACTTATTTAAATATTCATTGGTTGCTTCTTGTGTGTGCCTTGACCAGAGGTCAAACCCACCACTCTGGCGTACCAGAACCACACTGGAACCAACTGCGCTATGCAGCCAGGCCTATTACCTGGAATTTTATGCATATTTTTATGTGCCAGTGCACCACTTCTCTAATTACATTTTACAACTTTGGAAAGCAAGGACCACAGCTACTACTACTTCAAAAAAAAAAAAAAAGTTTTCCTTTCAGTGCCCAACAATAGTGTCTTGCATAGTGATGCTAAAAATGTATTCATTCTTTGGTATAATTTTGTTTCTTCCTCAAATATTGGCTCAGCATTCAAACCAATAGAAAGAAGCAAAAAAAAAAAAAAAAAAAAGAAAAAATGTACAGTGGTTTAGACACTCCCATCACTGGAGGCTCAGTGATGCCATGTTATCATTCTGCTCAAATGCCTCGTATTTCTTAGTGTCCTTTGCAGGTTTCTTTAGTTTTGTTGTTATTGTGGTTTGTGTTTGATCCTGGGGTTTATTGAAATAGTCTTAGACCCTTATGAACTTTCTTTGCTTTTTCCTCTCTAGTATACCCAGGGAACCTAAGGGTGGAAATGAATTCATTCTTAGCTATTCGCTTTTCAAATAACAAGAAATGAAGTAGTTTATTTATCATTTGTTGTGCACTCCTCAATAAGAAAAAATGAGCAGTTTTATTACATATCATTTGTTGCTTATTTATTTAGTATAACTGGCAGACATGGCTTGTTTACTGTTTGAAAAATGAGTAAGAGGTAGATAGACTCAGGAATTCACATCAGGATTCTGAATGTGTCTCCCATGCCTTAGGAGTATATGCGCTTTTGCACATGGACAGACTGTCTGCTTTGGCATTTGGACAGGGAGAACTTTAAAATCCTAAGCTAGTAGACATCTTTGGGTACTTTTCTCAGAGATCTTTCAAGCAAAAAGACAGTAGGGCAAATCCACATACCATACTACCCTGTTTTGTTTATTGTTTGTATTAACAGGAAAACCTTGAATTTTGCCAGATGGATCTGCATAATGCATTGTGGACACAACATTTTCATAATCTCCAGAATCTTTGGATTATTCTCCAGGTCAAGGTTAAAGTGGACCAGGATCCCTTCTAGCTTTCTTCCTTTGCATCCCTGCCTTTCCACCCCATTACCAACAACTTCTCTGTAGGGGCTCTGCCTGCTCACTGTGTTCCATATGGTGTATTTAGGGCAAAGTCCAGGCAACATTTTCTCTTTCATGAGAAAATTTATGGGCTTGCACCTCTGACATCTCATAAACCTTGTGCTCATTAGCTCAATATTTTCACTCTGGTGGATACGAGCAAATCTGAGACTTCTCCAGAAGTAATAACAGAAATAATTCTGAAAACAATGCCTCCCAGATTGTATTAGCAACAATTTATCTATATAGAAAACCTAACATTTCTATAAATGATATAAAATTGTATCTCATGTAGAATAAAAGTGCCAAGATAAAACCACTCCAGGGTTGGTGACTTCAATAGCTTGATGACATTATTAAGAAAAGAGTCATTCCTCCTTCCTGTCTTGCCATTCACCATGACTGCCTGTATCACTCATGGCTGCTGCTGGTCCCGATAACCCATGATGATCCGACAGAGTTAAACATATTAAGGGATTCTTTCTTGTACCTCTTAAAGATCCAAGAAGCCTCTCCCACATGGTCTGCAGCACCCTTGCTCCTTTGTATCTCACTGGACAGGCCTGGTCGCCTACCCATCCTGCACTGTAAAATAAAAGGAAAATGGGCATATCATGACTGGGAGGAAGAATGACCCCCCTGCCCAGTTGAGTTCTACTAGCAAAGAAGGGAAGAAAATTACTTTTGAGTAGTAAACAAAGTACCTGCTTACTTAGTTCCTTCTTTTAGACTCTGTTCTCAGTGATTATCTATTATCCTTCATGTTTCCTACTCTTGAGTGTTTAATTACCTGGTCTAAGGCAGATTTCCTTCCATTCCCTAATGTGGAGTTTCATAGCCCCTCAGATAGTTCTATTCTCAGACTCACGATGCACATTTAGCTGTTTAAATAATTTTAAATGGACTACTACAGCAATTTAAACATACAAGGAATCTTTTTTATTTATAGTTTAATAAAAATAGCCTCTAGCTTCCTGGCCCCAAAGCCACCGCTAAATTCAAAAAGACATTTTGAGTTATAGATATTTTGTTCTTTGTACCTAACCACACCAAGACTATTTTGCCAGACTACATGTAGGACGGATTAAAAGGAGGCTGATTTAATACACATTGTAGGTGCTCTCTTCACGCAAATAGCAGAGAATTTATAGTCTGCTTATTTAAGTGCAAATGCTGCCTCCTACCTCAGTCACTTAATCAGGACACTTTAATTTCTCCAACTGCTAAATTCAGATAATAATACCTGCCCCCCCTATCTACCTCTCTGGGAAGCTGGGAGGATTAATTAGATAAAGTATTTAAAGCTCCTCAGAGAGAAGTGGCATATGTAAAAGATGTTATTATTTCTAGGGAAGAATGAAGCAGTGTCTCTTTTATGGACAGTCCATACTTCTAGATTTTTTTTTCCTCTCATGCATTCCGCTGAAGTGCCAATTTAGTAGATTTTAATTCATCATGTAAGATCCTTCTCATTCTCAAGTAGTTGCACTTAAAGAAAAGAATTTCAAGTATTGCCTTCGATGATGGGAACTGCCTGGGATTCCTGAGTTTCTCTGAATATTTCACAGCATTGTTTTGCAATTTGGTGTATATATTGGGATCTGGTTACATTGATAAAAACCAGTCATGACTGCCCTGAACACTGTGGCCTAGGCCAGTTCGTAAGGCCATGCCGGATTCTGATTTCTTCTTCCATAAAGCTTTTGCTGATGAGAAGAGTTCTCACTGGCCTTCCTTTCTTGAAAGCTCATGAGGCCATCAGTGCCTTCACTCTGAGTTTAGAACTGTTTTGAATACAGCAAATTGTTGAGAGCTTACTCATTTTGTATGGGAGGAAAGAAATTGTCTTCTACCATTTGCAATAGAAATTGGCCAAGCCTGATCATTTTGGACATAAAAAGAAGACACGTTAAGGGTCTAGTCTTTACTTATTTTTATGTGAACCTTATAAAATAGTCTACATTGAATTATCTTTAAGCAATAATTTTTCCTATTTAGGCCACAGAGCCCTATTTCTTGTGCTCTTCTAGAAGTCTCAGTTTTAGCTATCTACTTAAAATTTCTCCACTTTGTTTCATCTCTACTCCATTTTAGAAATTAAACTGTGCTTGACCTTTAAGCCATTTTATTAAACATTGAACACTTCTGTTAACTCTCACACCGATGGTTCCTAGTTTAGAATTTCATTCAGCTATGCTTGTGTGTTTTAATGACTGCAGCTATGCCCTTCTTTTAGCAAATGCATCCCTAGTGGGTGGGCGCTCACTGCAGGGGCAGCAGGGCCTATTCTCCCCCAGCAAGTTGAGAAGCCAGTGAATCACTGCATCCGTTACAGAGCCTGGGAAGTTCGGGGAGTGCCTGCTGCAGATGGCTTCAACCTTTGCTTGCCGCGAACATATACCTAGGCTAATTTTTTTTATCACTTTGCATCATTCATTCTTTCTAGAAATAAATTAAAACTGTAATTCTTCATCGATAAAAACACTTTCTTCAAAGCAAAAGCATGCCCATAGAGTTATAGCTGAATTTGGTTTTCATATTTATAGGCTCTCAAAAAAAACAAACATTGTTCATTTTCCCCATACTTCAGGTTCTAAGGGAAAAGGAGAGACACAAGGTTTTTACTCAACAACTCGTTCCAAGCTGGCTTAGGCAGCTGACTTCATGACTGGCAGTGCAGAAGGAGAAGAGACGAGGATGTGTCCCAGAGCAGCCCGTCAGGAGGAGAAAGCTATCTTCTTTTACCCTGTTAGAAGCATAGAGTGGAAAAGAAAAAATCAGGTCATGTCTAGTTCCTTATAACCTGGAGAAGCAAGACAGGGAACAAGGGAAAAACAAAAACAAAAAACAGTAGAGAATAAAGAGAGGGAAGATTGCCTTGAAGTCTCTGTGACACCATCCATTGGCTTAAGTCATGTATTGGGTTCTCACTCTTCTGATCATAAACTCTTTCACCCTTGGTAGAAGCCAGAAATGAGAGTGAGTGGGTCTGACGCTGTCATGGGGAAGGCAGACACACTTCTTTCCCTATAGAGCTATCATAACTGGCCTGAGTAATGCTAGCTTCATTCATCCGAAAAGTGTTGTGTATGTCTCAGGTATCCTCTTTTCAGGCATTCACCATTGCCAGCCAATGGGCAGGCAAAGATGACCTACATAGTTAAGATTTAAAAATTTGATCAAGGATTTGCTGAGCAGCTTTGAACAGGAAGAGCTGAGGTTTTAACTTTCAAACTTATATACTACCTTAATAACATTCAAATACATTGTTAATACTACCTACTACTCCATCAAAAGCTAAACTTTCAACAGTTTATCACCTACACTTTAGTTTTTGATTAAAAGAGAGTCCTCATGGTTTTTTTTTTTTTTTTTTTTTTTGCTAGAATAACTTTCTAGATAAATCTGCAATGAAATGGTAGTAGAGTTAATTTCTATTATACTTACTATATACTAGACATTAAGGACTTGACTTTTGTTTACTGATTTAATATTTAGAACATCCCTGTTACAATCATTATGTCCATTTTACAGAACAAGAAAAGTAAGGCGCAAAGCATTTACATTACCTACCCAAGGTTATATGATTAGTAAATGATAAAAACCAAGCTTAGAACTATGGCACTCCATCTACAATCTAATGAAGTAAAGAAAAGAGGAAAACTTCTTACTTTATTTCTTCTGTAATGCTTTCTTAATAGCTGAATTATGTGTCTGTGTTACTTAGCCAAAAATATTTTTTGAGTTGTCTCTGAATCTATTATTCTCAGACTAAATGAAGCTGTGATAGATAAACTCCAATAAATTTACCACCTTTACATAAAAAACTTTTTTCTTGTAGTATTTCTGTTTTTTTCTTTCTTTTCTTTTCTTTTGTTATCTTCACCTGAGAACATGCCCAGTTGATCTTTTTTTCTTTCATTCTTTCTTTCTTTCTTTTTTATTTTTTAGGATTTTATTCATTATTCTTAGAAAGAGAAGGGCGGGCAGGCAGGAAGAAAGGGAGAGCTACATCAATGTACAGTTGCTTTTCACCTGCCTCCAGCTACACACCTGGCTGGAGACCTGGCTTGCAATCTGGTTATGTGCCCTGGCTGGGGAATTGAACCAGCGACCCTTGGATTCACAGGCCAGTGCCAATCCACCAAGCCACCAGTCAGGGCTGCCCAGTTGATCTTCAAGAGTGAGGAAGGCAGGGAGAAAGAGAGGGAGAGACATCAATATGTGAGAAAAACATCAATCAGTTACCTTCTGCATGTGCTCCAACCAGAGACCCCAGAATCTGGGCATGTGCTATTGGGAACCCAACCCATGACATTTTGATTTATAGAACAACACTCTAACCAAATGAGCCACACCAGCCAGGGCTCTTTTAGTAATTCTTAATTGTAACTAGTTTTCTTAGGGTTATCTCTTTGCAATTGCCTTTCCAGTCCTCTTGTATATAAATGTTGATTTCCCAAGGAAAAGCCCATAGACATTCCATCTGTCCTCCTATGGAGCCCTTCTTGCTTTAACAAAAATGATAAAATAATAAAAATACCATTTATAAGGTACGCATGTACTTAACATTCAACATTATTAGGTAAATATTAGTTCTCTCACTTTAAACATGAGAAAACTGAGATTCAAAGAGGTTAAGTAACCTGTCAGGTTTCACATAGCTAATAAATAAGTGAACCAAAATTTGGGCTGAGATCTGTCTGTCCTCAAAACCTGTGCTATTTTTACAATGGCACGCTACTTAGAAGTTTATCCCTTACTGGTTCAACCTTCTTCTTTACGCTACATGAAACTCAGTGCTGCCTCCCGCTGATTTCCCTTGGTATTACACTGCAACCAGCCCTTCAATACAATTCAGGGAAAACAATCAGTTCTTGTTGGGAGCAGATCATTTAGGAGTATTGATTCTAAATTTGTCATTGTTTCCATGAAAGCTAAGCATACAGTATAAATTGCCATTCACCACATAAAGTTGATGACTTTCTATGCCCAAATGATTTGACAATTTGTGATTTCACCCCCAGGAGATTTTTTGCTAACATTTTTCAAGGCAAAATATTCAATCCCTGTCTAAAATGATCAAATTTTGCCCTGCGGCAAACTTGTAAATTTTTGCAAAGACTTGTGAAACTTCACGAGGCAAGAGATCAATGATTTCACACTGTTCTGTTCTCACCGTTTTCCTCAATATACACTATTTAGTTTGAAGCTGCCAAGATGAGAAAGTAAAAATTCAGGGGATAAGGAAGGAACTTCCCTCCCCATCCTTTATAAATAGAAATGCTATGTTTAAAGTAAAGGTGAGCAATCTGTTATCAAAAATCTAAAGAAAGCAAAGAAAAATCATTTCTGATATTTGAAAAATTACTTTTACCAAAAGAAAGCAAAATACATATTTCTACTCTACTCATATCCTATCCTGTGTACTCAGATACTAAAAATATATTTTTAGTTTTCTGCCTATTGTGTCCAACAGGATCTAGCCTTTGTTGCAAATCAGGACTTAGGCAGAGTGCCTGGAAGAGCTTTGTGCTGTTGTTACACCAAGTCACCAAGACATTTGGTTTTTACCTGTCACGCCTTCACTTGTTCACCGCTAATTTTGTGCATATCAATCTCTTTCGTTCATGTTAATAAAATACCAATACATTTGAGCCAATAATAAGGTAGATTTTATCACTCTTCCTCTTTAAACTTTGTTTTCGGTTAGGTCCTTTTTCCCTGCCTGCATTATAATTGTGAATATTTCCCCATGTTCAGTGATTGCTGTTTCATTCTTCTTGCTACCTAAGTTCTTCTTCACAGAACTCGTCCATTTTCATGGCTTCATCTCTGCCTTTATTTGAATGATTTCAAAATCTCTATTGCCAGTTCTTTCCCCTCATGTAAGCACTGGTCATTTATTTGCAATTGTTTACTGGACATTTCTCGTCTGAGGATTCACTGCTTCTTCCAAATAAATATGCTGAATCATCCATTTCACCACACAACTACTTTTTTCTCTTGCTTTCCTTTTTATTTTCAAGAATAGAAACACATTTCCAGTCACCCATACTCGAAACCTCAGACACAAGGATGGTAACAACTCAAACGTGTACCAGAGCCAGGAGTAATTTACGGCATCATGGCAGCCAGACACAGCTGAATGAACTGGGAGCCTTTGCCCCCTGCTACTCAGCGCCATCTAATGGTCATCATATAGAAGAGCAGGACCAGGTTATCCAGGTCCTATTTCTCAAAAAAATATATATGAAGGGGGACCAAAAAAAAAAAAAAAAGGAATTTTCTTCTTGAGGGCAGGCCCCATGTAGTACCTGCTTCCCACGACTGGTGAGTGTTCTAGGAACTCATCTGTATGAGTGGACTAGCTGGCATTGTTGTGAGAGGCTGTTTGGCTTCAGTGGTTTTTTTTTTTTTTTTTTTTTTTTCTTTTTTCTTTTGAAAACTTTCAATGTTTGCCCATTTCATGATGGGTGATTTACGAGTGCACCTGCCCACAACGCACTGAGTGTTCAGCAGTTTTCACCAAAGTCAGCATGACCCTGTGCCCCACCTCCTCTGTTCACCTGATCTAGCTCCCAGCAATTTAACTTTTGTTTCCCACAATGAAAACAATCCTCAAAGGGAAATATTTTGCTGATGTGGAAAAGGTGAAACAAAAAAATGGCAGAAGCACTAAAAGGCATCAAAATTGATGAATTTAGTCAATGAAGGACAAATACCATATGGTCTCACCCATTACAGGATAATAATGAACAAAACTCACAACAAGCAAAACAGAACCAAATATATGAATACAGTGAATAAGCCTTCAGTGGTCAGGGGAAAGGGGGTTGGGGGGGAGGCAGAGGCAAGGAAGGGGAGCAGCTTAGACAAGAACCTAGTATAAAGGAACCATGGACATGGACAACAGGTAGGATTGACTTTGGGGGGAATGGGTGGGTGGGGAGGGGGACAGAGGGGAGCAAAAAGGGGATGGATGTAATACAACAACAATAAAATTTTAAAAATTGATGAATTCAAAAACTGTTCTAAGCAGTGGAAAAACCATCTCTCAAAAGTTGTATTGCATCAAATGAGAGCACTTTGAAGGTGACTGAAATTTAAATATGTAAGAATAAACATACAATTTTTATAAACAAATTCTTGGTTTTCGGGGTCCCCATTTTATAAATCTTGATTTTTGTAGTCAAATCTATCAAATATGTTTAAATGCTCCTAACTTTTGAACAAATTTTAACTGTGGAAGCCACAGAAAATTTGTATATGAGCACATGTATCTAGAGTGATCATAATATAGGCACTGAGCTAAAGGGCAAGTGGAAACAATACAAATAAGTAAAAGGTATAGATAGGTACTCTTGGTTACTAGAATAATGATAGAGCTTCAGAACTAAGCCAGCAGAGTTGGAGGCATTCCAGCCATCCCAAGACTTTGAGCCACTTAGCATAGTGTTCTACACAAATAAGCTTAGCCAACTAAAATGGTGAAGTAACTGATACTAAACTAAAATCCATACACCTGAAATTAACAATGACATATTTTAAGTCAGTGAGCAAAAGTAGCCAGGAGCTACAAAGGTGATCTTGATTCTTTGAAAATATGCTGCAGTTTGTATTTATTCCCTTCAATGTTTGCTTAAGCATGAAAAACCAATTTCTAGCCTAAGACTAGCAGGTTTCAGTGAATAAGAAGTCACCATGTCTCTAATTCTTGCTTTTTTTTTTTAATTCTTGGAAATAATTTACATTTCAGTTTAACATAAAAAGTTATTGTAATACATTTTGGAAATAAACATGATAGATTTCTCAAATTAGACATTTGGAGATTGACATAAAGATATACGCTATACTGATGACATAAAGCAAACTTGTCACAGGATCATTTAAGACACCAAAAAGACACGCAGATGAAATTAAGCACATTGAAGTAATTCAATAGTTACAAAGAAATTAAAATTTTACTTTACACTTAGGAGCTTTTACTTGTAACTCAAATAGTGATTGAGAAAATTAAAGAATTGTGGAAATGTAATTAACAATATTTTATACAGTAAAGGATATGTTTTTTAATATAATGAAAAGAAAGACAGCATACTAAAGCCTTTTTAAGATCATATACTTAAACATTCAATAAGTACAAAATCAATGTTAATTATAAACTAGCTGTTAAACCAAATGAATAATACCAATTTTGTGTGTGTGCTCTAGAAATCATCTTTATCCCCTTTACCTATATAAAAGGATGAATTAGTTTGATTTAAAATATTTTAATGATGAAATGGAGAATGATTATATGAAATACCACTGTATAGGGGCTTTTGAATTTTTTCACACTTGTCATTGATCTGTATGCATTCACCTTTTAAATTTGAAAACATCTAATATTTCATGAGAAAATGCATATTCTTTTAAATTGAGAAACTAAATTTCCAAGTAAATATAGTATCAGTTTATACTATACTTTGGAAGTTCAGACTTCCAAAGCACAAGCATTTCAGAACACTGAAAGACTATATTTAGAATGAGATCTACATATTCCATGCAGATGGAATACATCCATGAATAAATGTTGGTATCATTCTTGCCAGTCCTAATATACCCTTTGAGTGGAGATAAAATAATTTTTTGTCCACACAATATTTTTTAAATGTTGACTTTAGCAAAAACTTAAAACCCCCTGAAATCGGAAATGAAAATTCATGATGCACAAAATTATGAAAGGAAAAAAATCTTATCCAAATATCTCATAACTTTTTGAACCAAATCTCAGGGTTGTGATTTAATCTTCTTCATTTACATTTGCCAAGTATATTTGAGTTTAGAGTATTTTAACATTTAACCCACACAGTGGCCTTTGTGAAAAGTTGTGTTACTATACTTTTAATGATAAGAGTTCTCATAGAGGTGAATGACCATTTTCAACATCAGGTTTTTGTTTTTTTTTTATGGCAGAATTGAAACCTGAAGCCCTGTTTTCCGAATCCTGGCCCATGGTTTTCTTTCTAATAGATGCAATCCACTCTGCTAACTTCTGATCAGATTTCTATTTTTCTTTTTCCATTTTATGCACATATAATGTGTGAAGTTAATAGAAATGTGTCAATCTAAATTTTTCAAGTTTCTTTTTTCAATTTTACTTTTGTATTCCCATCTTTGAGCATCTGCTTAACTGGAATGTATGTATGCACATAAGTACACACATACATGTACATACATGTAGTGAATTCCTATAGAACTAAATTTACTGCTCCTTTGATTTACTCCAATAGAGAAATTGCTGTGTTTCAAAGAGAAGGATGGGGAACAAAGGGGGAGTCTTGATGGACTCAACATGTAGGAATCAAAAGTGTTGTAAAATGAAAATAGATAGGCAGAAAGACCTTAGTTTTTTATGTGCTTTTAAATATGTAGTCAGGTATGCAAAACCCATTCTGGATTGTAAATGCATAATTCTTAGAAGTCTGAGATCCTAGAAATGAGATGGCTTAGCCAGAAGTTTTAAGAACAGGATATTATACTGAACAAGTAAGTAATTCTATTACTTAAACTGATACAAACTTCCTCCATGTTAGTGTAGTTGCCTGGCCATGTATTTTGTATAGCATATTTTTCTTCCATGTCAATGCAAATTTGCCCAGTAACTATATAAGTTGTATTTGTCATTAGGAGAGAAATCGGCTTTGGACTTCAGTGAAAAATGCACACAAAACGATATTGGAGGAGATCAATCTTAATTTAATTACCTGTCCTTGTAGGTACTTATGACAAGTACTTTCTTCCTTTTTCAAAATCCACTTTGTCTCTGCTTGATTTCACTATAGACTTGAAATCACACTTTAGGGCATCAGTTTGTCACACTGAAAATAAGTGCTGTCCCCAGACATGTCATTGAAAGTTTGCTTCCCAAATGAAGAAGAAAATAGAATGTGCTCCCATGGACTTGTGATCAAGTTTAAGGAAATGTCTGAGACTTTTACTCTGTTTCTCTCCATGAGAGGCTAAACTCCACTGTAAGCTCAGCCCTTGGAAGCCAGCCACCCCTTGTGCTGAGGGAGAGATGCTTCGTGTCCTTTTCTGCAAATTGACTTTCTGATCTTTCAAACTTTGGAAGACTGCATCACAACTGTTCTTTGAAATAGTGTCTTCCCAAATATTTGGCATTTGCTCATGGTTCTCGAACTCATACAACCTTGCACATGCTGTGTAAATGCATTTTGCATATATGATAAGTGCGAAGAACCAAACCCAGTGCAGGCCCACATGGGAAAAAGTGCCACATGTTTCAACAGCACATGAATCTGCATTGGATGGTGACAGAAGGTGTCATTCTGGGCCACAGGCCATGGGGAGAGTGCCACTCAGATGCATGCACACTCAGTTGTTTTGTACGCATCCCGCACTTCCTAACTGCAGACAACCATTTTCCCTTGGAAGTCACGTATACAAAATGCAGAATGTTTATGCAGAAAAAAATCCATGGCAACAGCACATACAAAGCTCGTTGATTTTATCTGGAAAAATAAGTTTACCTATTTTTCACTTTTCACTTTTAAAAATACACGTTTCTTTATGTTTACTTGACTCCAACCTAAAAACTATGTGCTATATAATTTTTTAAGCAATAGCTTTTTGTGGGTTTCATGAATAGCCTAAAGGTTATTCGCTCTCCTCTTTTAGAAAGCTTGGAGCTATTTTTCTGTGCTGTGTACATTTTCATCCACAAGAATATTTCCTTCTCATTCTCCTAGATACGTTGGGACATTTTTTTTCCCCTGCAGTTACCTTAGAGGACTATTTAAGACCTTACCCACTTCATCTACTCTTAGCTACACCTGAAGGGCAAAATCCCTAAGATCTTGTCACAAATACTGATAAATACATGGAATTATTGAAGGTGCCATCTCAGCAAAAGAAGATTGCTGCTGCCTTTGTTCTCAGGGGAATACATATTTCACTTACTAGCCAGACACCCAACTGCAGCTACAATCAGAAATCTCTGAAATGCTTTTAAGCTAATCGTCTTTGAACATAAGCTTTGTTGTGGAATCAGGGACCTTCTAGATTCAAGACAAAAAAAAACAAAAAAACAAAAAAAACCCCACCTTTTTTATTATCATTTTGGGTTTTTTTTCTCCACCTTGCACAAAACAGCATCAAGCCTGTCACTATCACCAGTAAGGTTCACTGATCTGTCAACATTCAACCCTGATGAAGACAGTGAGAAAGATCCGTAGCTCCAGAGAGTTCAGGAGAGAACCAAGCAGAGTGTTTGAAAAGAGCATTTTTATATGTTTTCTTGTGACAGCACTCGTTTAACAGAAAATAGTTGGAGTGTGCCAAAAAGGGGGGAAAAAATGAAAGACAGTAGTAGTAAGTTAGGCTAGCATGACATGATGGATCTGGGCTATGACAAACCAAATTGGAAAAAAGCTTCCCCAGGGACCAACTATACCAGGTTTGCTGAATTGTATTTCTTGATTTCTTACTGTGCAACAGTGCTTTTTACTGTTAGATTGACTAGGCTTCAGAATATTTTTAAAATTGTACAAATCAAAATCCATGTAGCTTAAAAATGAAGGATGTAAAAGGTTTAAGAGTTTGATGTATTGAAAGGCATTCTGTATTCCCTCATGTGAGTACTAAATATACACTTTGTCTGTCTGATGAATTTGAAATCTTTGTGGAAGGCAGTGCACACAACAGCAGTTTACAGAGCTGAAAACCCTGGCTGGAGATAAGGACATAGGCTTCAGAGATTCAAATCTTCCCTTTTATCCCACTCAGGTATGCCCAAGAAGTACAACATGCAACCTCTGTACCTTCTCATTTGTCCTGCGACATTTACATAAAAGGTCAAGTAAAGAAACATTAAATCTAGGCCCCTCTTAACAAAAGTGTGAAGCCTTGTCTTTATGACTTGTCCTCTGAATTCTTATGTAGTCACTTTTACACACCCTAAAATGAGGTCAAAAGAAAAACAGAAAGAGAAAGAATAATTATTTCACAGCTACAAAATTTGGCTAGCCTAGTCTTCACAAATCATATGACACCAAATAACTAGACAGTCTGATTCTTTCAAGTAGCCTTCCACCATAAGCTTTGAATAAATACCTAAATTGATGGCTATATTAGATACTCAGGCAACTTTAGATACTTGACCTACAGAAGCATAAACAAGTTGGATATTATCTTCAAGGAGTTTACAACCAATTTGAATAATTCATAAAATTGTCTGAATGTAATGTGATAGGTACCCAATGATAGCCAAGCTCAAAGCAGATAGCAATCTATCTGTGGGCTTAGCCAGCAAAGCGTTATGAATTTTACCATAAACTATTGACCTCGATGAGGTGTAGAGAATGTGGATAATGAATGTGCTTTGGTCAAGGTTTAGTAAAATAGAAGATCTAAGCATTGAGGAATGTGAGCTAAATGATAAGATGTAGGGTCAGAAGACATTCAAGTAGGAACCACAAACTGAAAATGTAAAGAATTAAATGGTTCTGGGAAAAAGGTGACAAATGCAAACTGGAGTTTGCTTGTTCCAGATAAAAAATAAATAAATAAAAACAGCTGCTTTTCAACTAATGATTGTAGATGCATGCAAGACTATGGAGCAAAATTGCCTCATCTGTTTTTTTAGGAGAAGTCAGAAATCTGGACTTTTACAAAAACTCTCTTGATTTAAATATTAGCAAACAGTTTAAAGATTTTAACACAGTTTGTGGGTCAGTAAAATACACCCCTGATCTGTGATTTTACTCCATATAGTTGTAGTTTGTGAACTTTTTATTAGTATTGTCAGCTTGAATTATTGATATGCAATGTAGAAACTCTTTGAGTTTGAGCATGTGGAGAGTGAACTATCCTGGCAATGCAAATAGTTTTAATGGTAGATGGCTGGAGTAGGTTCAGAAGAAATAAAAGGGACCGAAAGTCAGGGAGACACAGAGGTTTTTGAGGAGTAGTGAAGGTAGCTGGGATGGTCGCAGGTAACGTGGTAGAGAGGAACAGCATCAGCTAGCTGTTGACATCCTCAAGGACTATGAAATATTTGTCTGAGAGGGCTTAAATGAGGGAAAGATGGAAGTGCACAGGTTTACAAAGTTGCCAATGAGATCATCAGTGAGGGGGAAAGCACTACTCTTCTGTGGCCTGAAAGTGACATTGATTACAATGAAATGCCCAAGGTCTAAGCAAAAAAAGTACAGAATTATTAACAAGGCAACAGAAAAAGCCTAAGAGGTTTTGACTTGATCTGATAGTTTCTATAAAAATGTATCAGATCAACTGTTAAATAAATTCAGTTAATTCACAAAAATATACTAAAGATTTAATTTGTAAGGTTTAGATGAAATATTTTCAGGTGGTACAGGGGACAACAGTGACTATGAAAATGTGTAAAACACTTCGCCTGTCCTCAGGTGTTTAAATCACACACGCATGCACATCAATACACAACCCTATGTGTTTTATTTATTTTATTAATGTTAAAAAAGGTTACATGTTTTTATATAATAGTTTAAAATCAAATTATCGTCTTTAAAGGACTGTTTAAATGATTATAGTCTGATTAATATCTACATCTATATCCATATCTGTATCTATATTAGCATGTTGTAAAAAGAGAATGTTAGAATATATCTAATTGTTTCTTTATAAGTATTGATGCTTTTTTAAGTTAACTTACTTATCAATGCATTTTTCAATATACAATGCAGGGAGATGCCAATATTACTCAGTTGCTTTGATCTATTTACGCTTTAACCTAAGGGAATAATAGGTATGCCATTCTACTATTCATTCACATTTAGATTGGTATCCTCTTGGTTTTGTTTTTATTCATGGATAAGTATGCATAGTTCAAAACTTGTTAGTAGCGACAGTAATAATGTCATTTATATACTTCACCTTGTCCATTTAAAATGGATTGTTCTATTTATAGAGTAACAGCCTGTAAAATTAAATTAAAAAATTTAATAGAAAAGAAAGTCCTTTTAAAAATTATTATAATAGAAAGAAGGGTAACTTTTTTCATAAATTACTCCCAAAGCAACTTAAAAAAAATCTTTTTTAGTTTCAAAACTTTAAAATAGTCTTATTGATTTCTAAAAATAATTATTTATGTAAAATAATTTATGGCCAAACTTTCAGTGGTTGAAATATATATTCTTATAATAGGAATTTTACAAGACCATTAATTTTAGCAATGCTAGGAAACAGAACTATAATTTAGGAGCTATTGTTGATTGTTTCTAGAAATAGATATTGACCCCATTAGTTTTAAGTGATAACATTACTAAGCCAAAGTATTAATTTAACAATACCAGAATTGCTGATTGTAATCAGTGTTTTTATTCAATCCCTTCCTTTAGCATTTAGATTCTACTTATCACACATAAAAATAAATGTAAATTAAAAAAAAATTATCTTAGAGCTCTCATTTTTAAAGTTATTACAGAGCCCCAGATGGTGGCACAGTGGATAAGTCACCAGCCTGCAAACCCAAAGGTCACTGGTTCAATTCCCAGCCAGGGCAACATAACCAGTTCTCCAGCCAGGTCTGTAGCTGGAGGCAGGTGAAAGGCAACCATACATTGATGTTTCTCTCCCTCTCTCCCTCTCTCCCTTCCCCTCTCTCTCTAAAAATGATAAATAAAATCTTAAAAAAAAAAGTTACTACAAATTTACTGCCTGTGAAAAGTCCAGTACCTAAAGTCTTTTGTTTACTATAATCACTTTGTTAAGCATTTTGGATCTGGTGCTATTGATGTTACCCTCTTGTGTTAAAAGGATAATGTGATGATAAGTCATTCATATTCAAATCTGAGTTTATGTATTAGTAAATGACATACTTAACACACATATGCAAACATATTTATTGATATTACTATATAAACCATGTACATGCATTTGATAGAAATTTATTAAAACTCGGGAACCTTATGGTAAATTAGTCTTGTTCAACTTTCTAAAACTCCTTTGGCATATATCATGATGATAAATAATAGTCTCCCAATCAAACCTTCCCTTTTCCCATTCCTGAATCTTAGTAAGTACCTTTAAAACTCCTAAGTCAGGCTTTGCTGTAAAATCACTTATTTTGAAACACAGAACATTTAAATTTATGGATGAATTAAGAAGCACTGGTGAGCTAGTATGCAAGTTAACACAATTTTCTCAAAATAGAAGTGTCATGCAACCAGGAAAATGTTACTACATTATTTATGTGGTGCCTCTGGAGTTTTGATATTGTAGGGTTAATGATTAACTTTTTGTAAGATGTGTTGGCTTTTTTCCAGTTCGCTGATAGGCAACATATTAGGATAACATTAGCTGCTGTAACAAATAACCCAACACTAGATAATGGATCAAACAAAGTAGAGCTTTATTTCATATACTTGTAAAGTCCAGCATGGGCATTTGCTGACTGCAGACTGCTTTCCTGCAGGCAGAAAATCCAGGACCTGGCGCCTGTCACCTGTGGTGGGTGTCTAAGGTCACTGTGTGCACCTGCATCCAGCTAGTGAAAGGAGAATGAATATGAAAAAAGATGAGTAAGATGTGTGTCAGGGTGGCACTGGAAGTGCTGTTTATGTTTCATTGGCAGAACACGATTCACCATTTAAAAGCAAGGGAGAAGGCTGGGAAGTACAGCAGCAATAAGTGTACACTGTTGAAGGGAGATCAAATCTATTTGGTGCGCCAGCATCATCTACCATAGGCAATGCAGAAGTATCAAAGATTACCCCCAAAGAATCCTGGGCTGATACACTGACCAGTGACTCAAAGTCAGCTAGTCTAACATCCAGCATAAGGTTCTGGGTACTAGATCACTAGTTTCCAGCCACTGGGACTTTGCTTTCAAAGCACTAACCATATTTTGGGCATTGCCCTAAGCACTTTATTAATAGTTTAATTATTTAGTTTAATTAGTTTTATTAATATTCAGGGTGACCTATTTTTAATTAGGCCCATCCATTTCACAGTTGAGGAAACTGAGGCACAGGGTAGTGAGTAAATTTCCCAAAGTCCTATGGTAAAATAAGCATCAGTTAGAATCTGCATCTGAATCTAAGTGGTCTAATTCCATTAAAGGTTGTCTCCCATGAAACATAGAAAAATATCATTGAAAAGGAAAGGGCAAAGTTGGGAGAAACAGTGAGCTCCTAAAAGGAATTTTCTCTAATTACACTTGGCATAGGTTATATAGGTTATACTTTTCTGCAATTCATTCCCAACCAGCAAACTCCTATTCTCTTCCCTACAGGATGTTTTCTGCCTTGTCCATGTCATGTGGGTTCAGCAGAAGTTAGACTTTCAAAATGGCCTCTGATTTGAAGGAATGTGTTCTATTGAGCAGAAAGAGTCTAAAATGATTGAACAGGATGCTCATGATTAAAGGACAACTAAGCAGCAGGCAATAGGATATCCAGGAAGGGTGGATGACTACATGTGAATTACCAAGAAAAAGTTCATGAAAGATGGAGATGGTCCTCAATAAAGGGGTAGGATTTCATAAATGAAGAAGTATGGAGGATTTCAAAGGATCATGATTTCAAGAACAAAGGTTCAGGTGGATAAAGGCAGTATTTGTAGCAGCATGGCTATAATAGAAGGCAATTTTGGGAATTAGTGAGAGTTATATCTTTATCCATTTTTTACTTTAGAACTCACTTTTGCATACATTTTTGATTCAGTGTAACCATCTGGTAAGGCCTGGCACACTACAATTTGTTGCAGTAGTAGTGTTTATCTAAGGAGCTACATATGTAGGCACAGGAAAATGAATACTGGGTTTTGGGAACAAAGACCGGGAAGGGATTTCCAAACAAATTCTACCTTTTACTCATTTCAACAAGTGTCAGAGTTAGGGAGTGTGCTTCACTCATTATGTTTCTGGGGCTCCAGAAACATAATGTTACAGAGAACCTAACAAGACCACAGTGTTCAGCCTCTTCTGTTCTAAGGAACTTTAGAGTAACTGACCATACTTAGATACCTAGATCCCTTCCCATCACTGCTTCCTCCTGCAGAGAATGCTTCACCCTGCCTTCAAATCGAGGCATGAGCCCCTAGAGGATATCCAGTGAGTTCTGAATTCTCTGAGGAGCCACCTCTCACTACGACTGTTCTTGTTTGTCAGTCACAAAGTACTTTTAGTGACATCACGGCTATCTCCAGTATTATGTTGTTTCTGTAGGCAGCATGAAATTGACAAGGAATGGCACAGAGAAGAGCTGAAAGGGCACTTCTGTTTTTATGATCCATCTGACACCTGTAGTTACAAGAAAGAAAACAGCTTTCATAAACATATTGCTGATTGATATAGAAGGCAAATGACTATTTAGAAGTAGCTTTTTAATGCAATAGCACAACAAACTCTACTCAGCTACTATGCACTTCTACCTTAAGCATAGCTTTCTAACTAGAAGCAATCTGGTCAGGTAGTTTCTAGAAGGTTCTGCATCAGGAGTCAGGCATTATTGAAAACCCAATGTAAATCCAGATCCTCTTGATCTATGAGATGAGGATTCCACTAGCTCTACTTTATTAGAATATGCCTTTTGATTTTAGCCTATACACTTGTGTGTGTTTCTTCTATTTGATAATTATAGCTAGAAAAGTTAGTATTTAAAGTTAAAAAAGAAAGTAAAACATACACTCTGTACACTCTTGTCTCTTTAGGGGGAGTCTTTCCTAAGAGTGAGCAGACAAATCTGTCTAAATTCAAATAATCGTTATTATTGTAACAATAACAGCAGGTCTGACAAGTAAGCAAAAGCAAATGAGGGGACTTAAACCCATGCAAAGTCCGTTATATTGATAACTGGGGTAATTTTGACACTAAGTGGATAAATTACGAAATTGGGGAGTGATTGATCATACTGTGCTAGAGATCACAAGTTCACATGCCATCAATAATGCATTGAACCTGAGCAGTCACACTGAGTCTACAGTGTTCAGTAATGAATACGGTTGACCTTTCTAAATTTTCACCTTCCTGTAGCAATGCACAGTGTGGATGCTTTCTTGATCACTCTGCTTAGTGGCTTTCGTGATACTGTCATCCTGATTTTTCTCCAGTTGCCTGGCCATGTTTTGTTCTTGTCTTCCTCTACCCTGTATGTGTGGGAAAGCATTCTACTCTTTAGCAGCAACTCAGAGCACTTTCAGGCAACATTGTTGCCTGTCTTTCTCACCAGCACATCTTCTATTTCAGGCTCCTTATGATGAGCGCAGGAAGCACGGTGAGAAAAGCTATCATCAGTCTTACTTACCAGCACTATAGGAAAGAGAAAAAGAAAATTATCCTTGTAACTTGTTTGCATCTATCCTAAACCATGGCAACTAAGAAAAATTACAATTATTGAAGTAAAGTTACACATTTCACGCCAGATATTCAGCATGGAGCCTCTCTCTCTCTCTCATATATATATATATATATATATATATATACATACACACACACATATATATATATATACACACACACATATATATATATATATACGTATATATATATATATATATTTTTTTTTTGCAGTTAAGCAAAAATAAGAAATAACAAAAGAAATTCACAGCAAATCGTGTTATTAAAGACTAAATTTGGACCAATCACTAGGCCCTAAGTTTTACATAGTGTCTCATTTGACTGCAGTGACAAACTTATGTATTATTATGATCTCCACTTAACAAATGAGAAAATTGAGGCATGGAAAAGTTAAGTAGTTGTCCAAAGACACACAGCTAATAATGTCACAGTTTTTATTCTTCCCCACTGGAGTCCCATCTTTTAAATAGATTTCTCTTTGAATTTTCTCATATGTAGTGCATTTCATTCCTGCCTTTTGCTCTAGATATTTCTCTAAGTAAATTTTAACACTTTGTAGATTTACCATTTTAATTCTTAAATTACATTGTTTTGGGTTCATAAATATTCTCACCAATGCAATTCGTTTATATTCTCTAGGACATTTCTGGTTGGTTATCCATGAGTACTTTAAAGAATAGATAGCTAGAGTTGCTTTGTTTTCTGTTACTTTTAGCTCTAGTTGATATGCTCTCTTATTATGTCTTGTTCTCAGATACCTCATCCATGTGTATATTAACTATACAGGTGTTGATACTCCAATTTCAGCTATGAGTAGCCATGTGAGAGAATTAGTAAAAAGTCAATGTTAAAATTCTATCTCAAATGGATATAATCTCTAGTTAGCAGTTTATAATCCTGAAATTTTATTTCCTCCAAGCACATCATGGTATTGACAGAACTTTGTTTTACTTTATCATTTACCTTAACATTCTCTCTGAGAATTATCATTTTTAGCATTATAAGATAATTATGACAGCTTCACTAAGCCCCATTCATGTGAATGGAAAATCAGTGCTTTAAAGAAATTTTCTAATAATTATTTTACAAGATATGTTAGTACTTTTCAAGCTTAAACTGATTTGAATCTCACTTTAGCAAATCCACACCAAGTATTTTTATTAAGCCAGTTTCACATTACTTTTAGGTAAATACATTAGCAAAATTCACATGTATGACCTTAATCTCATCACATACATGACAATAGTGTATGTGCATGTATCTCAATACTTAGGCAATTATTATCAAAATAATTATACAGTAAATTTTATTACTCAGAAGGTAAATATTATGCCAGATAATGTGCTAGTTGTTTACATTCATCACCTTATTTAACATGCACAACTTCCCCAGGAGAACTTTTGTCCCCATTTTCCAGAGGTGCTAATTGATGTCAAAGATGTTAAGTAATTTGCTCTGAGTCACACAGTGTGTGGCAAGAACCAGTTTGGGGTACAGTTCTCATAGACTCTAAAATCCTTGCTCTTTTAACTTTGCCACACTACTATATTAATTCGAATTTCTAGCACTGGTCTTCCTTCTGGTTTTCCTTTTTTTTTTTTTTTTCCTTTAAATCACAAAAAGAAGAAAACAAGAAGACCTGTATCTAACATAGTATTACCAAACAAAAAGTATAGCAACTGCATCATTGTATTAATAAACTACACTGATAAAACCTTAAAAATGTGTACTCAAGCCCTAGCTGGTAGCACAGTGGATAAGGCGCCAGCCTGCGAACCCAAAGGTCCCTGGTTCAATTCCCAGCCTGGGCACAGAACCAGATTGCAAGCCAGGTCTCCAGCCAGGTCCATAGCTGGAGGAAGGTGAAAGGCAACCATACATGGATGTCTCTCTCTCCCTCTCTGCCTCTCTCCCTTCCTCTCTCTGTGAAAATAACACATAAAATCTTTTTAAAAAAAAAAAAGTGTGCTCAAAGTCTGACTACACATATTTCTGTGAGTCAAGCCCTTCATATGAACTCTAAGATAATGCCTTTGATTTTTCACTGTCATTTTAATTTTCCCCAGGTATTGCTTTTTGGCTAAACTCTAAATGGGTGAATTTGATAAGAGGAAAGTATTAATGAGGCATTCCTGAAGTACCATGTCTAATAACCAAAACACCAAGGATATCTAGATATCTATATCTAGATAGATAGACATATATATCTGTAAATAGAAACTTAATATTTGTTTTCTTTTCTCAATGTATTTATTTATTATATCTTAGATCATTGAGTTATTAAATGTCTCTATAGTATTAGGCTCTGTAGGTCATAATAAAAAGAACCCATGTCTCAGCTTTGTCAATTTATCATTTTCTTAAAGTTGACAATAGCACTAATAAGCAAAGCAACAATCAACATGTTATAAACTTTACCTATATGTATGAAAATGCCTCCACAGGTAAGTATTATCACTGGATAGATAGATAAGATAGTTATATTGTCATGATTATCTCTAAAATATCTTTATTTTCAGAATTATGATATAGGATATATTTAAAGTTAAAATTGTTTCAGAATGAAAACTGCTCAGTGCTAATTCAGCACCATTTATGGGTTTGAAAGGGTTGCAATGTGCCCTGGCCCATGTGGCTCAGTTGGTTGGAGCATCTTCCCCATAACCAGAAAGATCATAGGTTCAATTCCCAATTAGTGCACATACTTACCTAGATTTTGAGTTCAATCTCTCTCTCTCTCCCCCACTCTCTCCCCATCTCTCTCTCCTCAGCAGCCCCCTCTGGATTCAATAAATAGATCCTCAGGGGAGAATTTTTTTTTTTAACTTATAATGTTAGAGTGAATTTATGGGTTATGTATACACACATGTATATATGTACATATACATATATATGTATATATACACACACATACAGATGGAGATTATAGATAGACAGATAAATAGATATGATATGATACGATATCATAGAAAGAATACTCATGAAACGTTTTAAGTTGCAAATAGAATCCCACTTGGCTAATCTAATCAAATATTGACCAAATGTTTATATGCAAAAAGTTAACTTGAGTTTCTAATATATGATGTGTTTGGGTCTAGGCTGTTATTTACTTAAAAGTAGAACCTTGAATGGATTTTAATCTTGCTGACCTCAGTTGCTTCACCTGTCAAGCAGACCTAATAATCTCTCCTACACAGACATGTTGAAATGAGCACTTGAGATAATGAACCTCAAGTGCTTACGGAGTACACTGTTGGTGTTCTATATCCATCAGTTTCTTCCTCATTCTTTCTGTGTGGTTCTACATTTAAAATACTACCACTGTCATGATCAGGATGACCACTCTTGACTCTACAAGACAAGACTAAAGATCTTAAGTGCAACTGACATTCTAATTTGATTTTTTCCCTGAGTTTAATTTTTGTTAAACTTTTACATAAAAAAAAACTATAGCAAGGTATAAATAATACTTCTTGCTCTGACTAAAAATAATTCTGACACTTTATATTCTTTTTGAAAATTTCAGTCCAATGTGGTGTGAATTTCTGGGCTGAAAATCTGCATTTCTGGTGAAAATACTTATTTAAGTAAGTGGCATAGATAATATGGAAGGTGGGAAGAAATTCTATTTTATGATGTTATGATAAAAACACTTCTTGGAAGAAGAAGGAGATCAGGCATTCTTCAGTTTGCAGATAACCCTAAATTCTCCCAGGTAGGGAGATAGCAAACCTTTCCCTGTTGATAGCTGAGCTCGCATATTATTTATGCATGTCTATTCTTTCTTTGATTTGAACCAAGGAAGAGTAGACCTGCCCTTTCACAAAGTGACCCTTTTATCAAAGAGAAAATTCTCAGCTGAATAAATCATGAACTTGACCACAAATAAACTCTTGTGGTTTTATAATCTCACCCTTACTTCGTAATTGTTGAAGATAAACATAGTGACATAGCCTCGAGGGTAAATATAATAAAACTGCTTCTTTTTAAATAATCACAAAATTACAAGGTAAATATGCACATTCACAGGATGCTAGATCCACTTTATCTCTAACTTTGCCATTTAATTTTTAAAGCATATTGGGCTAAAAGTATGCTCAGTTTTAAAGTAGTGCTCATTGAGTTTTATGGAGGCTCCATAATCATTATTGAAGTCTTTTTGAAACCATATGAAATGGGTCATATCTTGGCCATGATACACATTTAGAAAACATAGTACAGTATTTCCAGAATAAAAATTAACTGTAATTGAATGATAAATTTAAAAAAATCAAAATAGTTTAGCTCTGGCTGATGGCTCAGTGGATAGCTGCCTGCCTGCAAACCCAAAGGTTGCTGGTTCAGTTCCCCAGCCAGGGCACATAACCAGATTGCAAACCAGGTCTCCAGCCAGGTCTGTAGCTGGAGGCAGGTGAAAGGCAACTATACATTGATGTTTCTCTTCCTTTCTTCCTCCCTCCCTGCCCTTCTCTCTAAAAATAATGAATAAAATCTTTAAAAAATAATAATAAATTAATTAATTAAAATCCCACATAGTTTAGACACATCAAACTTGAAACATAGCCAATTTTATTTTTACATTGCTTTGTCAGTGGATTATTAGGAGAAAACATATCATTAATGTAAAATAAGTAGTAGAATATCAGTGTTTTAGAGGAAAATGGAATTTGAGCAATTGTTATAAACAAATTAAGAGTAACTTAAACATACAAACATCAGTTAGTGCCAAAAATATGCCAGTCAATAAGTCTAGTTGATACTAAATTCTTTAAAATATTTTCTAAATAAGTACTTGTGTAGCTTATAAAAAATTTATTTCATTATAAAAACAGTTTGTGTGATATACCTAGATTGAGTTTTTTACTGATTTTTTTTTTAATTTGAAAGATAATTTTAAACAAACACCTGTTTTCTATTACTACATTAAAACTACTGGAAGAATCTCAGTGACATTATTGAGCATATTGTAAATTTCGTAAAGAAAGATGTACCACTTTTATTCAAATGCTCCATTAAGATAGGAAAATGTATGAATATACTGAACAAAACATAAGAAAGGCATAGAAAATGTATTTCTAAGACTTATGGGCAAAAATTAAGAGAATAGTGGTTACGGCAGTGCTCAGATTGCTACAGACAGAACAGAATGGCTACCTGTACAGAAGAGAGGAAATACAGCCAAGTGTTCAGATCATGGGGTTTAGGTTTGGTTAGATCTGTGTTTGACTCTTGGGTCTGCCTTTTACTACTAGCATTTTGATGATGGGCACATTATTTAGTCCATATGTATCACATATTATATCACCTGATAAATAAAACTGGTAATAATCCATATGTTTCAGTCATTATCACTATCAGAATAGATAATATGTGTAACTTGCCTTGTACACTGTCTGGCACCTAATAAATGCTCAAGAATATCAGTTCTTACTAGTTGTATTGAGGTGAGGGTTTTAAGGAAAAGTGTGACTAATCTGGAGACAAGTAGAAGTGTGCATGGGTAAAGTGGACTCTAGATCCTGACCCCAGGCTTCCATTTAATTCATCCACTTCTTTGGGAGGAATAGGAATTTATTTTTTTGAGTAGAAGTAGCCATTAGCTAGTTGTCTTCTTCCCACTTTTTTGCCAGTATCTCACCAACCTGCTGATTCCATCCTTGTATTATTTGTCTATTGCTGTGTACAAATTACCACAGACTTGACATCTTAAAACAACACACATTTATCTCATTTTCCATGGGTCAGGGCTCTGGGCCCACCCTCTGTTCAAGGTCTCACAGAATGCCTATTAAGATGTCCTACTGATGTGTCAATGTGACTGCAGTCTTGTCTGAGGCTCACTGGTTTTGGAAGAATTCTGTTGCTTGTGGTTGTAGATTGAGGCTCCATGTTCTCAGGTAATTTATGATATGGCTGGTTGCTTCTTCAAGAGCAGTGGGAGAATATCTTTCTTTAAAGACAGGACTGATCATCTTTTTATTAATTTACTTTTTGTATTTAAAAAAAAGTGTACTTCTTATTTTTAGAGAGAGAGGAAGGGAAAGAGACAAAGAGGAAGAGAAACATCCATGTATGGTTGCCTTTCACTTGCATCCAGCTACAGACCTGGCTGGAGACCTGGCTTGCAACCTGGTTATGTGCCCTGGCTGGGAATCGAACTGGCTATCTTTGGGTTTGCAGGCAGATACTTACCCACTGAGCCATCAGCCAGGGCTTGATCACCTTTTAAAAGGTACAGTTGATTTGGCCAGGCCCACCAGGTTAATCAATCTTTTGACTAATTCAAAGTCAATGGATTTGTGCCCTTAATTGTGCAGAGTTATTTCAGTTTTGCTCTATAACAAAGCCTAACCATGGTGATACTTCATCATGTTTACAGGTCCTGCCCACACTCAAGAGAGGGGATTATAATGGGCAGTCATTCCAGGGGGCTAGAATTTTGGGGACCATGTTAGAATTCTGCCTACCAAAACACTAAACTATTTCAACTAAATAAAGGGTCTTCCTGCCCTGCCTGGTGTGGCTGAGTGGATTAAGTACCAGTCTGTGAACCAAAGGTCACCAGTTTGATACCCAGTCAGGGCACATGCCGGGGCTGCTAGCCAGGTGTCCCCAGTTGGGGGTGTGTAAGAGGGAACCACCTGCTGTTTCCCTGTCTTCCTTCTTCCCTTGCCATCTCTCTAAAAATAAATAAGTAAAATATTTTTTTAAAGTGTTTGTAGTATATAATATGACCAAAATGCAACTGAAGCATAGCCTGCCAATACATTCTGATCAGAATCTCCTGTTGCATATAACAAATTGACTGAAGAGGAAAAGCGGTTGGCCGGGAAGTATCTGGGAGATATTGTCAGTGCTAAAGGAGAGAGAGGAAAGAAAAACTTTGCCACTCACCTAAACAAAGACAAATGTCAAATGCCTACTGCAAATTTGTTTCAAGGCTATCCAGCTTACCTTCTATGGGCCTGGGGCAGAGAGAGTGAGCACAGTTGATCAGACAGCTGATAAAACAGGCAGATCTAAGCCACACAATTATGAATATTCTCTTGTTTTTCATAATATAATTCATATGGCATAATTAGTTCCAATTAAATGAAGCTTCACTGCATTTATTTATGGATTCTTATATTTGTTTAAAAGCCTTAATCAGTTTTAGTCTTTCAAGGGCATGAAATTAGATAAACAGTTTTATACCCTTCTTGGTGAAAATAGTGTAAATCACAACCCCTCTCCTCAAACAGGCACACTAAAGTAACATTAAAAAAAAAAAAAAAAAGACAGTAGTCCCCTCTTACCCTCAAGGGGTATGTTCTAGGACCTCCAATGGTTTCTGAAAACTACTAGTAATCCTGAACCCTATAGATACCATGCTTTTTCCTATACATGCATATGCTTTATGGCTTCTCTTATGCATATCTGAATTGCTGACATTCGTGCTCTGGGGCCATTATTAAATAAAATTAGGGCTGCTTGAACACTAGCACTGTGAAACAGAGGCAGTTGATCTGATGTCCAAGATGGCTATTATATGATTAACAAGAGGTAGTGTATGGAACAAGATGGGTAGCTGGGCAAAGGGCTCTTTCACATCCCAGGCAGAATAAAGAGAGATTTTCACACTTGTCAGATTTGCGCACAATTTCATTAATAAATCATTTATATCTGGAATTATCTATTTAATGTTTTTGGACCACTGTTGGCCAAGAATATTGTAACCGAATCTGAGGAAAGCAAAACTATGGATACAAGGAGAATACTGTATGTCAACCTTGAACTGTGTGCAAATTGTTTTAATATTTTGACACCCTCACAGAATATGCTATATGCTATTCTGATAGATCTATGATACAGCTGTAGGTGGGACAGTTGAGAAAGAACCAGAATAGAAATGAAATGAATTATTACTCAATAGATTCAATAAAAATAACCATACTAAAATTGAATTAAATCATATCTAAAATTTATCTTCAAATTTTATTCCATACTCTACTCAAGTTTTCCAAATATTTTATGCATTAAATAAGTGGACTACGACCACAAGTAAGAACAAGTAAGTACTCTATAGTCAGGCAGGTCTATGATGGGATTCTAAGTCTACTTCAAGGTCACTGAATAATGTTAGGCAAGTTACTGGCTCTCCCCAAGCTTCCAGTTCTTTATTGTAAAATAAGGATAATTGTATCCAGTTTGCAGGATTGAGTTAATGATAAAAGGAAGAACACACAAAAATATACAACAAAGTGATAACATGTGGATGTGCTTTGGTAACTATTGTAATTATAAGGCTTTATACTGCTATTGGCATGCTAGGTTGTTTTAAGTTAAAAACACAATAGAAAAAGCATCCCTAATAATCTATTGTGAAATTCCAGGGAATGTAATAATTACAAAATCATTGATTGAATCATGGGAGAAGAAGGTGCATGATAATTATTTAGTTTTAAAACCATGTATTATACTTTTATTCTAACACAAGTAAACTTTCTAGAAAGACAGAGACAATGTCCACTTAATTAAATATTAAATAATTTAGTTATACATATGGTCCCACATCTTTAAAGGAAAGATAGCAAATCAGGGTAATGAAAATGATGAGTTAAATGTAAGAACTAGTATTTTTGCTGCAACTGAAATCCATATTTGGCTCTGACTTTTCTAGTGGCCAAGGCAAAAAAATCAAGAAAATAATACTTTTTTAGAAGTGAAAACATTTTCTGGACTTTAATTTTGAAAATAGTATCTCATACTGTCCTTTGTATGAGAGATCCTTTGTATTACACAATTTTTTTCATAGTTTCTATTAAGGAGTTTAGTAGAAATTTTAAGTTACAACATTAAAATATGACTCAACAAAGATATGCTCATCTAATAACATCTAATAAAAATATCCCTGCAGGTTTAACCTTTCCCCTCCATACTTTATCTACCTTTATTTCTTCAAATTTAACAACAAATATCCTATTCAAAGTAGTTAAACAAATTGTAAATTAACCAATATAAGGGAAAACACATAAAATATAAATCAACATTATATGGATACTATTCCCAATTGTTGGCTTTGCTGAGAGCAGAGGTTCCAATACACAAAAAATTTGTCTGGAATCTCAGAGACAAGAAATCTCAGTTCAAAACCTGTCATGCTAAAGTTAGTGTAGGCAGATCATTTCATTATTTACCAGGACAATTTTTCACCAGCCCTCAAGTGAAGAAATTGGACTAGAAAATTGCTGACCAGTTTTGGAACTATGTCCACAAAAAGGCTTGGTACAGAGTAAGCCCTCCATAAATAAATGTTAAGAATGAATGTTATTCTTCTATGAGGATGGTAATCTAATTTAACCAGTCTGGTGCCTAAACGAGGTTGGTTGATATAAGTACTTTCTATTTCTCAATTAAAAGAGGCAGGTAGTAACAACAAAGGCTATAAGGATATACAGGGTTCCTCAACCTAGGCAGAAGGATCTTTTGGACCACATAATTCTTTGTTGATAGAGGTTGCGCTGTAGGACATTTAGCAGAATTTTTGGCCTCTCCCACTAGATACCAGTAATCCTGCTCCTCAGGTTATGACAACTAAACAATGTTTGGAATCATTCAGGCCTCATTTTAAGAAAAGTGGTATATATGATCCATACATGTGTATAGATTCATAGTGTTATCTGTTGCATGTTATTTAATTTACTTATAATTTACATACATGTAAGTCATTTTCCATTATTAATTTTATATTTTCCCATGCTATATTAGGTAAGTAACACAATGAACCCAACTTTCAGTTCTTATTTTGGATATAGAATGACTGGTGTCTAAAAGAATCAAGTCTTTTCAAAAATTGCAGCTAATGTACTTTATTTCATTGCTTATGGTTCTTGATAAAATCATGCAAACAGAAGCAGTCTGATGTTATTTTTTTGTTTACAGTATTACTATGTTGGTTTGGTTAACAGAATGAAAAACAGCACTGTAATACCACGAGTAAAAATGTTTTATTTTTAGTTTGTTTCATCAATAAAAGCTGACATTTTTGCAAGAAAGATGTTATACTATTGAAATTAACTCTTAGTCAATTGTAAATAATTGTATTATATCGGTATGTTATCATGAAGATTAGAAATCATTTCCTACAGAATCATGTTTTTGCTTCCTCAGCACTGTTTCAATTGAAAGGAATTTGAATGAAGTGCATCTCATTACTAGCATAAAGTAGATGGAGCTTGAATAATTTTTATATTTATTTTCCATGGATGGCTATTACATTTCTTATCCTATCTATACAAATTTTATAAAATAAATTGTTTTAATCCATTCTTTGGAGAGGAGCAATGAATTTATTTTTGCAAAAGCTAAGCATCTGAATATATTGTAATATTCATAAAGCTCTGTTAACACAGTTATTTATATAAAAAGTGTAGCTGCCTTACCTTTTATTTAATTTACATACTTTATTTACTTTCTGACAGGTTTTTCTCCTTGCATTTTTATTTACATACCAAAAATGTCCTTTCAGATAAGTCAACTAAAACTTTAATGTACTGTATAATTTAAAACTCTATAAAGTGGTTTATGTATTATATAGTATTATATGAATTTTTAGGCTGATGATATAGAATTTTGGAAACATGTCATCAACAATTCCTATCAATAACACCCTATTTCTTAAATATGATGAGAAATAGGTTATTGTCTTTTGGGGATCATGTTTAGAAAAAAATTATAAAACATGCAAAGTTTACATGTTTTAAACTGGACAAAATCTGGCCATTTTGAAGGATCATTCTTTTCCTAAAATATTATTATGAACCTTACATAATATGGACATCATGCATCTTTAGAGAATTTGATACATATACTCGAAACTATACAAAGATCATTATTTTTCTACCCAAGTGCTAGAAACAGTAAGTTGCCCTTATGTAGCAAATATCACTCACCAGTGAAGTAATAAGACCACAGTGTGTCAATTCAAAGTCCAGTTTTACAAATATAAACTTAACCCTGACTATCTCTTTTTTTGTTTGTATTTAGCTTTTGTAAGTATGGTTTGTATTTGCATAAACCACCATTCATATTCTTGTGAATTCATGATATAAATAATTTGAAAAATTTCATTCAGTTCCCCAAATTATTCTAGTCATTATGGATGATTCATGAGAGGATTAATCTCTTGGATGTGACATAAAACTAAAGAGGAAAGACACTACCTATCATATCATTTGCAGTTAAGAACATGCTGCATATCTTTAAGCTTTACTTAAAGTGCTTATAGTAATTGGGTGTGCATGCCTTAGCTCCGTTAAAACCCAAACAGCAATATGGGAGAGTGTGGTTTGTTTTTTAAATGTGCAAGAAAGGAAAATTAGTGAAATCTGTTTAAGTCACAAAACTGCCTCATTCAGGGCCCAATTCAGCAGCATGGAAAAAGTAACTCAAGTTAACTGTACTCTTAGCATATGTCTAAGCTCACAAATTTCAATTCCCTTCAAATTCCTTTCTCTTCCCATGGATCTGCCTGCAAAGAAAAGGGATTCAAAGATGGCAAACTAGTTCAATAGTTCATTAGCCCTATGTTTTCTCAAGGTTTTCAAAACAAAAATGTGTCCAGCTGCAGGCCTAGTTTCTCAATTGTTGGAATGGTCATACACACAAAGAATGGTTGTGTTTTTATCATAGTCCTTTCTCTTTTCCTCTCTCCATTGGCATAAACAATTACACACATGCACTGGATATAATATATTTTGATTTTATTCACACAAGGAAAATTTGGTGGGGAAAAAACAAAACTGAGCTAACAAACAATAGATTTAGGTATTATACAAAATTGTGGCTTAGTGGCTTAAATTGCACCATAATCTTTTGAAGGATTATAGTATTGGGATAGAAAAAAAAGTATCATTCTTTCCATAATGGCATCTCTGAATAAGAGGATATTATTGGGTATGAGCTACATGGTAGAGGTATTTTTCTCTATATCTTTCAGCTATTCAGAATGTTCTCAGATATATCTGAAAAGTAGCACTGAAGAATTAGTCTTCATTTATAATCAAACATTCTTGAATAACATTTTCTTCCAATTTTTGTTTTAAAGGTCTAACATTTGATCGTATTTTTTCTTTAGTTAACTTTCTATATTATATGGCAAGCTTTGCAATTATTTTTTTCAAAGATAAAAAAGCATGCTCAAAATGTAGAAGTTATTTTTGCAGTAACGTATGTCATGATTTTTAAACATTCAGGCCTTTAAACTTTTTTTATAGTGTATGTTCTTGCCAATCCCAGCACAGTTCTACAAAGTAAAATATTTGGCAGTGAATTCATATTAACAGATGGAACAAGAAATTAACACGTTTTTGCTTCGCTAATTCACAGTTCTTTTAATATACTAATTCTAAATCACCTGTTCTAACTTTGACAGGCTACAGACACCTGTTTGGGGTAATATTCCACAGCTAATTATTACACAAGACATTCAGTTTCCAACAAAAGAGTTTCTGTATAAAATTGTCATAGTTTAAAAATTACTAATACCAAATATATACAAATATATTATGGGTGTATTTATTTAAATACTGTTAATCTACTACTTATCTTTAACTAAAGACTGGCTTACGAAAACTAGAGACTGTCCTCTTAGTGTTTGAATTCTGTCTATCACACTTTACACTATGTTTGTACTGATAAAGTCAGGATATTCCTCCCGGTAGCAGTAATTTACTGTAATACTGTATTTTAAATGGCAGGAAAAGAGTACAGAATTTTCAAGTGGCTGGAAAAATTCCTAACTGTATGTTAAAAATGACTCAGGAGAGTTAAAAAAAATACTGACAAGATGTAAGAGAAATAAAAGAAAAACTTAGCCTAGGGTAGCATCATATGGAAGACAGAATAAATAAATAGAGGGTTCACTGAACTACAGAGTTTGAAGTATGAATGACTCACGTGAAGCAACAAGAAGACCACTGACTTGTTTGCTAAAAGAAAAGCAAGGTTATAATGTCAGAAATATTCTGAATTTAAAAACAAATCGCCTCCTCCACCTCCTTAAATCTCCTATCGTTTGATCTCTTAACAAAGATCTATTCCAAAAGGGTCTTTTCTCCTCTGTCACCTCAAACAATTTCCTTTCACAGAAATTCTTTTTCACTTCAATTTTCCCACAAAACCCTGCCCCAGGGAACTGTGGAGACAGAGATGTGCACACACAGGTGGGACAGTAGGTTGGTGGAACAAGAAGCAAAAATCAGAAACGTAAGGTTTTTCAATGTTTGTAACGTAACGACAGATGCTGAGGTAGAGTGTATCTCTAGGCTTGCCAAAGGTTCCATTTTGCGTGTCTGTTTTTTGATTCTCTAATTGCTGTTCAGCTTTGTTGGTGGATTCACTAATGTGTCTTCTTTAGTCATGTTAGGGAAGCAGAGAACTTGTTTCTTTAATTAACCTTTATATCTTAGGACCCAGAGAGCAGAGTTCATCAAGCAGTATTGGAACTTTTAAGATTCATGCTGCTGTACTCTGATTTTGAAAAGCCATGGTACAAAGCTTATTTTTAAAATGCATTTTTTACTTTGCAAAACTTAAGGTGGATGAGGAGAAAGCTTATTTTTTTTACATTTAGCCTCCTTGTAATTTTGTTGTTTTTCTCCCAATTGCTACTCTAGAAAGCACATGGTCTTTCTCTAAAACCATGCTTTATGACATTGCTATTTGCAGAAATTTAACTGGCAGCCCACCCCAGGAAGATAAAATCCTGTTTCATCCAAGTTTGGTTCCCCTCCTACACCCACACCTGAAACCGTATTTCTGCCAGAGCCTACATTCTGCTAAGGAGGAAACCAATCTTTTATAATGCTTTAACATACGTGAATTTTATTTTATTTTTAATTAAAAAATTGCATTTCTCATCCAAAAATGCTAGATGACATTTAAAGCTAGAAAGAGTTTCCAAATAACTCACCTTTACAATTAACTCTTATCAGAACTAGACAGTTACTTCGCCACACGGGGTATAAGCACATGCCTATGATGTATCTGTGAAGCCGAAAGACCTCTTTTGCCACTCAAGGGATCTACTCAGGGCTCAAAGTTTGAAAGAGAATTATTGGAACAGAATTGGAATGAAGTCAGCTTTTATTTTTAGTTAATAAGATGCCTCAAGAATAAACAAAACTTTAAGAAAAGGAAGAAAAAAGACTCTAGGAAGCTTCTTCATAAACTTAGATTTCCCTGAAAATAGTTTTAGATCTCTACTAGCTACCTGTAAAATAGCTTGAGTGAATTAGATCTAGACTATAAAGCAAGAGTTAAGATTTACAGCTTCAAGGACAATGACCTTTAAAAAGTGTGTTTGGGATGTATAGTCAATGTGCACTTCTTTGTTTCTTTTTTAAAGATGTCATTTATTATTTTCAGAGAGAGGGGAAGGGAGAGAAGCAGAGAGGGAGAAAGACATCAATGCATGGTTGCCTTTCACCTGCCTCCAGCTACAGACCTGACTGGAGACCTGGGTTGCAACCTGGTTATGTGCCCTGGCTGAGAACCGAATCAGCAACCTTTGGGTTTGCAGGCCAGGGCCTCACCACTGTGCCACCAGCCAGGGCTAAATGTGCAATTCTTAAGAAAATTGTTCAGGATGGTGAATGACATTACAATGCAGTTTGACTCATCTGTCTTCGTTAAAACACTGTTGGAAATCAGTTAATTAATAAGAAAAACAAATATCTCCAGTCTATTTTATTTTAATATATTCTTTATGTTTATGTGTGGTACATGAGAAAATTATGTCATTTGGTGGTGGGCTAATATATATGTATTTTTGAATATATGTATTTATACATATATATACACATGTACATACACATACATTTTAGGGAGCTTGTTTAGTCCCTCAAAGAGAATTGCAGATTATAACATTAAAGAGTTGTGGCAACCGTTGTATTTTACTTAATCATTTTTATAAGCAAATAAATATTCAACATATCAGATGTCTGTAAAGGAGAAAGCTTTGTTTTATGTAACTAGCAGGAGCCATTAATTGATAATCAGCATTTATTTTCCTAAACATATTTTAAAATAGTCATATCTATATAAAACTCAGGATGCTATATTTACTTTCTTATATATAGAATATTTTAGAAAGGATTAAATAACCTTCATTTAAAAGTTAATTATCTTAATGTAATTCATCCTAAGCTGGTTCTATTACTGTATCATTTATCTGGGTCATAGTATTATTATAATAATGATAGCTTATTATTTATTGAGTTCCTAATGAGCACCAAACAGTCTCCATGGGTTGTTGCTAATTTTAGGTTTATTGTTCCATTTCACAGACTTGGTAGCTAGAATCCAAAAAGATTAACATTATTTCCTCCAGTTTCAGTGCAGTAATCAAGATAAAATCCCAACCTAGGATTCTATAATTGCAGACCCCATCTTCTCTCACCATGTAACTCTGATGATCAACATTCAAGTAACTGGATACGTGCAGTTCAGGTTTAGCTGCAGCCATCATCAAAACCAAAAAATAAAAGGGCAAAAGGCACTTAGTTTGTGATGGAGTCTATAATGAGCCATCTATATAAGAACTCAAAACAAATCTTCATAAAATATCCAAGGAACAAATCGCTTTGCCTTAGCAATCTACAGGCAATTTGAATGCACAATAAAGTTTGAAAACTTCTCGTGTAACCAAGCTGTTAACCTTTGATTGTGAGAACTTCCTAGTGAAATAAAAACTTAAAAGGAAAGAAGGGAGAGACAGAGAAAGGGATAAAGGGAAAAGGGAGGGAGAAAGGATTCTGTAGGATGCATAGATTCATGGTTTTCTCCGCTTTTAAAATACAAGGCATTTTAGTCTCTACATGCTCTATAGACCTGTCTTCTTCATTGTACATAGAATCCACAAGAAAAAGTAGTTATAAAAGCTTGAACATTGTTTTTGCACCAGGCTAACAGAGAGGAAATTTGGAGCTATACATGAGTGCAGAAGTTTACTACCTATGGTTTATGTTTAATTTTAATCAGGGGAAAATAAGTGTTTATTGTAATGGAGTTAATTTTATTGATAATAAATTATATGATATGAAACTGCCGTCAGGCTACATTAGGTTGGTATCCTAAATGAATTTGGGGTTTACGTGCTAGCATGCTCAATTCCAAGCTAGATGCTAGCGTACACAGAAGCAATACACATTTACCATAATTAAACTGTGTCATGCAAAATCTAACTAGTTACAACTGGAGAAAAAGAAAAATCTAATGATTTTTGGAAACTTTATTTGGATTGGCCTTTGAGTCAAGTCCTAATTCTGGTCACTGACTCTGATGCATAACATAAGATTCTCCATCATTCTGTTTCCTAATATGTAACCTCACTATAAGAGTATAATCCAATCCATCAACCTTTAATATATAGCCAGAATCCCACCATTATGTTCAGCCTAGATTGTAGTAAACAACTGTGTCCCTACTTCCATATTTGACCCTTTTATGGTTTATTTTCCAATAAAGTGTTAAACTCATTAATATTTTAAAGACCTTAGACCTATTGCTCCCCTCCCAAATTGATTTTACATAACTACAGTGTATGTATCAGGTGTCTGTTCGAATGGTAATGCCTCAAATAAATTTGAGCTATACTCTCTCACATTCATATTCTCTCTCTCTCTTTCTCTCTATCTCTCTCTCTCTCACACACACACACACACTCACACACACATAGAGTTTCCTTATTTATGGTCCTTATCACTCTCTTTAAGCATATTTGTCATATTATTAACCCATTTTGGGTCTTTCTTCACACCAAAATATAATCCAGAAGATAGGGACTTTATCCTTCCTGTCCACCCATGCCCTAGAACAAAGTCACATAAATAACACAAGAGATGGAAAAATAATTATTGAGTGAATGTTGTGTGAAATTATTGTTCCAGGATAGTCACAGTATGTGACTATATCATCATCAGAAATATTTATTGAGCACCTATTATAATCATGTTGGAAGACCCTAGATAATGGCACATAAGATATACAATGCAATTGAATGATAAATGAGTATAAAAGGAGACATTGTATTCAAAACAAATTCTTCAGGAGTTAAAAAGTGATCTCAGTAGCTGAAAGTAGAAGAAAGAAAACCACTTTGATAACTAGGTAATATGGTGATGGCATTTTCAGAAGGATAAATGATAAGCTTTAGATTGAAATATATGCAGTATTATTCATGAAACTATGAAAGTGCCTGTGAAACCTGTAGTTAGAAAGATAACAAGTAACCATCTTATGGTGGCTTTACCTTTAATCTAAGGAATTTGTATGTTATTGTGTAGATGATTTTTTGAGAAGATGGTCATGTACCCAAAATGATGACCTAGGAGGATTCATGCAAAAGATGAACTGGATTAGGAGAAGAGAAATAATTGGTCAGAAGATTCCAAATCATACATGGAAGGTAGCCTGCCTATATTAAGGGATGGCATTGGGAATATAATGTACTAAATGTGATAATAATGTATTAAATATTAGAAGAGCACAGAGCATGAAGTTATTCCAATCAGTGTCATCATCTTTTTCCTCACTATTATGGCACATAAAAATATCCACAAATTTTTTTCATAATCATAACTATGAGGGTATTAATATAAGATGTGTAGAAAACAGTTCTTCTGGAGATAAGAATATTATCATTTTTTGATGATTTAAGACTCAGATCATTCAGCTACATTTAAATGAAACATTCTGGCAATTAGACATTATTTTTTTTAATGTTTTTAAAAAGATTTTATTATTTTAGAGAGAGGGGAAGAGAGAGAGGCAGAGACACATTAATATATGGTTGCTTTTCACCTGTCTCTAACTACAGACCTGGCTGCAGACTTGGCTTTGCAACTTGATTATTTTGTCCTGGCTGGGAATCGAACCAGAGACCTTTAGGTTTGCAGGCTGGCACTTATCCACTGTGCCACCAGCCAGAGCTCAATTAGACATTTAAAAGCAGGAGTTTATTTGCATCTTCTTAGAAAAAATCAGACCCTCACTTCCTGATAAAGAGCCTTTAGAACACAAGAGAAAGCGTTCCAAAGTGCCTTTTATTTGTTTACTAGATGGGAAAACCCTCATACAGATATTTTATTCTTTATTGTTTCCTTTTTCAGAACAAGTATTTTTAACCAAAAAATGAGAATATCAACATGGCAAGATTCTGACAAGGGTTAAATGATAAAATAACTATTAGAACTTAATCCGTGTGCCAGAATGGTAACTTAAATATTTGGTATCCAGTCTTTCCTGCCAACACATAGTATAGTAACTTGACAAATTTAATGCTCAATAATTGCTTATCAACTAAATGAATGTTGCTGAAGTTGCACTAAGCATTTAACTCAAATCATTGGCCAATAAACCTTCAAGTAAGTGATCAGTTTCAGAAAGCCTGAATATGAACATCCCCTATTATTAAACCCCAACTACAAACTTGAAATTTTTTCTTAGTCTCTTCTAATCCACAAATTTCTCTTTTTATATATTTGTATAGTTATCTTCTTTTCCCCGCAATTTTCACTGTAAATGTCTCATCTCCTAGTCCTAAATTTGTCATTTGCTAACATAGATTTCTGATGCTCTCTGATTGCTCTATTTTCATTTTGTCCCATTCACTTCCTTCCTTCTTGTGCATCCCAATAGTTTTTCTTTATTGAGTCCCACTTTTAGCCAATGTAGTTTAAACATATAAATTTCTATTCTTGTATTTTATATTCTATATGCCTAAGCCTGTTACTCTCTTTTATATACTTTTCTTCTTTTATGTACTCTTTTTCAATCTGCTCTATAAAAATATTTCCAACTCATTGCACATTTTGTCTCTTGCCCAAGGTATTATATTCCTAATTAAATTAGAAAACTCATCTTTATAGGGCCTTTTATGTGTTTTATGCACTTATGTTTTTCTGTAAACAAAAATAATAAATAACAGGTGGGTAGCTAAATATATAACTCACTGGGAATCAAGCATTTCAAAAGGAGGAAAAGGCTGTATCAGAAACACTCCACATAGAGTTCACTGAGTCTGTAGAAATGTAACTAGTCTTCAGGTGTCACTGTTAAATGACCAAAACTTGCAAGTTTTTAGTCTATAAAAATATTTCTATATTTTTCAGAAATGTACTGTAATAATTTATTATAATCGTGTGGGTGTTTTAATTGTGTGTGTTTTTATAACACCAAAACATGAAGCCTCTGTTTAGTCTTTACCCTTTTTTGGTAGGTAAACAGATGGGGCCTAATAAAGGATAATTAAAACTGTGGCCAATAACCAAAACTTAGAAGTCTCTACTATAAAATCCATAACCTGGTTAGAATTCTTTAACTGCAGCAATTTCCTCTTCCCCCATATCCCACCTCCTACCAGAAAAACAGAAGAGGCCAGGAAGGTGGTGGGCTGGAGTTGGCTGCAGAGATGATTGCAACTGTGTGCTTTTCCCAACTCCACATTCTGTGGCATCATGTCGTGAGCCTAAAAGGGGCCGTGGTGGAAATCAGTGAACAACTGCTACAAACCAGGACTTTCTTTCCTGAGAGCCTATGGGAAACGCTAGAAGCAGATCACTGAGCCAGGGCCTGGAAGTCCAGGCCAGGATATGCCCCAAGTCACTTGGCTACAAGCGGTAGAGAGCAGTGTCTGAGAAGGAGCCACGGAAGGGGGCACTCCAGAACAAATCAATACGCACAACTCTGGGAGGAAAGACCCGAGGAAGGAACTGAAGGTGGGGCGAGGCAGGGAAGCCTGGGGCAATTCTCTGAGCAGAAAAAAAGGCAGCTGTGCGTCCTTGGTATTTGAGCAGTTGCACTCGGTTGGGAAAAGTGGGGAGATGGTGAATTAAAGGCCATTAAAGGACCTAATGTGAATGCGTCCGAGGTTTTAAACAAAAAGATTTTTGGTCAGAGGGAGCAAGGCTTCTGACAAATTACAACAGGGTTACCTGTGAGATTGCAGCCTCTGCACCTGACAGCCTCTGCAGTCTGCCGGAGCTGAGAGGCAGCACGACCCCTCCAAGGGCTGGGCAGAGGGTCGTCTTCACCAGCTGGGGGCGGAGTCACAGGAAGGCAGTGGGTAGTCCAGGCTCTGGGTGCCTGCAGGCAGGGGTGGGGGTCAGGACCACTTTTCCGCTATCCTTCCTTCTCTTCCCTAAAGAAGACAGAAATCTCAGACCGAAGACGTGTATTTAAGAACAAAGGTCTGGGGCCACCGGAACCAAGATGCTCAAATTGACACAGATTGTATAATCACACATTTTGCTTTGAGCAAAGAAATTAATCCGCCCTCAATCTGAGGCTGGTGGCCTTATATGGAGAAGGGCCTGGGCCTCCAGGACTGAGAGGTGAAAGGGTATTTTCCCCTAAGGAAGAGGTACAGACAGAACAGAGAGAGACATCCATTATAATTGTCTTCTTAGTAGATTGGCAGGGGGCCTACCAATGTCATCCAAAAGTAGATAAAAGCTTAATTATAAGCACTCGATCTAGGATATTGCTACTTTTATAACTCATGTTTGTTTATTTATTTTAAAGATTTTATTTATAATTTCCAGAGAGAGGGGTAGGGAGAAAAGCAGAGAGGAAGAGAAACATCAATGTATAGTTGCCTTTCACCTGCCTCCAGCTACAGATCTGTCTGGACGCCTGGCTTGCAACCTGGTTATGTGCCCTGGCTGGGAATTGAACCAGTGACCTTTGGGTTTGCAGGCCAGCACCTTATCCACTGAGCCACCAGCCAGGGACTATTACTCATGTTTATAAGTGTATTTTCATTTTCCTGAACTCTATGCCTTCTAAAATGCCTTTGTCAGGTTGGTATCTCTGTGGCTAGGCTCTTAGGCACATTCTTTCTGTCAGACCTACTGAGGCACATAAAAGAAGCCAAGAAAATCCATTGTTTCAGAGAGAAGGGCTGCTTTATTAGTAAAAAGAAGTTAATACGTTTACTGATACCATTTTATAATTGTTAAAAAGGAATCAATTAAATACTGTAGAGGTTACCTGGTCTCTAACACTCTCTATCTCCCTCTAGTCTGCCTGAGATATCCAGGGAAGAGTCTGCGAATGTAGGAATTGACTTACATTTGACAATAGGCCTTGTCAGCCAGCAAAACTGCAAACATCTTAGAGAAGAATGCAATGCCCACCAGTGTGAGGAAATCATTTTGAGATTGGAAACCAGTCTTAACTCAGAAATAATTCATTGTTTTTTTCTGTTTTATATTCTCCAATTTAAAAAATTATAGATAGGCATGCATATTAATGAATTTCAGATCACAGAATTTCCTTAAAATGCTTTGTAATTTCTCTTGGAAATGTATACAAAGAGATATAAACACAGAAGAGAGGCCAAGGCCACCATGTTATGCCACCTCACAAGCTTGGGGTTCACATCTCAACTTTACCACTTCTTAGTTTGATCTATGGCTCTTTGATTGATTTTAAGTCACATTATTAAGTCACCACACATGCATAGAAACACACCCGCACATAAAACTACAGGGGGAGCACTGATTAAAAATGTGATCATTTCTCTCCTTAGTTATAAAATTCACTGAGGTTAACATTTGTCTGTTTTATATTTTGTTTTCCTAATACATATTCTTCCTCCTTAGAATTAGAACACAATCTATGTGGACTGGGAAAGCTCTCTATGGCTTTCTTTAGTGTTTACATACTTAATTCCTGAGGTGAATTACCTGCTATCCTGATTTATGTTTGTCTTTGATGGCCCTCCACCAACACAGAAGACTGAGATAGTCTCCATGGCAGAGATGCTTGTTACTTTGTAACCTAATACTTATTTTTGTTGCCTTTTAGTGAGGAAATGTAGAAAGAGTAAAACTGAAATTTGTTAATTCATGTTTAAAGATTCACCAGTACTTTCTTTTCTGTATTGTGCAAACTTAGTTAGGAAAAGGTCTGCATTGGTTTTGAAGCCATAATCTTACCTCCTGTTTGTATGCTGGTCCATTGTGCAAATAAGAATTTTTAAGCACTTTAGCATTTTATCAAAGTAACAGGGTACTTGATTTTCATTCATCCTTATGAAAACAATTAGGAAAAAAATGCCACTTATCTTCAATAGTATTTGTCAGATTTTCTTCATCAAACTTGGTAAATACAGATCTCTTGACATGTTGATGAATTTTCATCACTCTGTGGTAAACCTAAGTGACTAGGCTGTGGCCCGTGAACAGCTTTTGTTTCTATGTGACATTAAAATGTATTTTTTTGAAAAAAAACATGATTATAATGAATATTCAAAATTTGATTTATTCTGCAGCATGTGCAAAATAGGTCATAAGTCGTGGCTGGAGAAAAACACTAGTCAATCTCAAGGTTTTATTATTTCTTACGAATCTCATCTTTTCACATGGTTCAGAGATATAACTATCAAAGAGGAATACCAGCTAAATATATACCAGTTACCGTTTACCTAGACAACTTTGGAAATTCATTTCACATGTAGTTAAGTTAAAAGTTAGTGTATCTTTCTAGCTGTATACTATCTTGACTCAAAATTTCTTAGACCGTATGTTCAAGACAGCTTGAAACAGACATTATAAATGAAGACTAATCAATTATCATAGTTCAGAGCATTGTCTTCAAATACTTTTAAATTTCTGGTTCCAGCAGAATTTTATTTTCTCAAATATAAATCTTTTCTTTAACACTCTAGAGCCTCATCCTGAACAAAATACCTCATCGTAGTGCAATTGTTTTTATATCTTGTCACAGGGTGATGATGATAAATGGAAAATGATTAAGTATATTGTTTGTCAGATTTCTTCTTTCACAATTCAATAAATATTCTCTGAGTCCTCCCTTGTCACTTTACTTACAATGATTATCAAGTGGAAGATATATTTGCAATCCAAGGTGAAATCTAGTTTTTATTTTGGTTGTTCTTCTTTGCCAAAGATAAAATGGGATTTAAAATTCTGGATTCTTGCAAACAGAGTAATCACACAGAGATATTAAATCCTTTATTTGGCAGCTTTGACCTATTATACACTTATATAAGAAAAACTCGCTTTTAACTTCTATTCCAGTGGGAAGAATATCTGTAATGCAGTGATTGTATGTTGGGTGTACTTTTAAGATTTAAATCACTGGTTTATATGTATACTTATTTAATGAAATCTTATTGTATCCACTATTTATTAAACACCAAACACATTACTAACAAGAACAATGACAAACAAAACACAAAACAAAAGCCAAATCTTCCTCTTTATGTCACCCATACTGGCCTTTAGGTTCCCTTCTATTTCCATGTTTCCTGTTTTTATTTTTGTGGTATTAAATTATAAAAATTCTCAATTGAAAAGATAATTTTATTATTTATTTGTCTGTTCACTTCTAAATTGACATGTTCAGCGTGTTCTTAAACTTGCTTATACATTTATTATGTCAGATACAGAACAGCAATAAATTGGAGCTACTTAACCAAGAAAAGTACCTCACAGGGGAAGTTAATGACACGAGTGACCTACATTTTTATGGTACTTACTTTATAGTTTTCAAAGTCATTTTCTTATTTATTAGTAGTATTAGTACTACATTCTCCCTGTTATCCTGTGAGCAAGAAATCCGGAAATCTGATTTCCTATTCTCAGATTAATACCTATGGTATAAGAGTTTTTACCCTTTTTTCATAAGTGAGGAAAATTAAGTTCAGAGAGTTCAAATTACTTACCTAAAGCCACACAGCTATTGAATTCCAATATGGAGAAAATTGGAATTCAAACTCTTGTTTCCTTTGCTCTTCATTGCACTTCAAGGAAGAATAATAAACTGCCTAATAGGCTGAAGTTCTAGTCTCTGTCCATTTAGCTAACACTTCGTATCCTTTAGGGTCCAGTTTAAATCTCTTCTTTAATGCGGCCTTCTTCAACAATTAAAGCTCATTTCAAATGATTAATGTCCTGTGTTATTGTACATGTTGCTCATTTTGACATTTAATCATAGATTATATTTCAATATTATTTATGAGTGTATGCATTTTTTATTTCTCTACCCTTGGTAATAAATAACAGCGGCTTATCAATGTGTTCGTACCTTTTTTTGTTCTAACATTGCCCTTGATTTCTGAATAATACAACCTTGTCCTTATTAATGTTTAAGCAACACCTTTCCTATGTTCAGATAAGATATTGTAGGCAAATTGTAAGAAGACCCCCATGATCTATGCCTCCTGGTCTTATGCTAACTAGATTACATAATATGGCAAAAGTATGTGGTTACCCCATTGATTTGGTTCTACGACAATGTTGAACAGACTCTGCGGATATAATTTAGGTCTCAATGCTATTGACTTTCATAAGAAAGGTGATTATCCTGGGTGGACCTCATTTAATCAGGTGAGCCTTTTACAAGAGGGTCTGAATGTGAGTGCCCATCTCCTACTGGCCTTGTAGAGGCAAACAGCTATGTTGTGAATGATCTATGGAAAGGAGAAAGTCAGTAGAAGATAGAGGCCTTAGCTATACAACCATAGAGGAAGTGAATTTTGCCAACAACCATATAACCTTGAAAGAGGATCCCTGAGCCTTGAAGAGACTATAACCTCATCTGACACCTTACTTACTGCCCATGCAATTCTGAATAGAGGACTCAACTAACCTATGCCTAAACTCTTGGCCCGTGGAAACTATGACATGAGAAATGTATACTGTTTTGAGCTGCTAAGTTGCTGACAATTTGCTACACTGTCATATAAAACTAATACATAAAGCTATCCCTAATAAGGGGTCTGTCCTGAAAGTATTGGCCACACAAACTTTTAATTATATTGACATTGGCTTGACACTTTCTGGACAGACCTTGTATACTATAAAAGTTGTCCTTTTATATGGAAATAATATATTCATATATATAATACAAATTATTTATGTACAACTGCACTTACCACACATGCCTAATTTAGCAGCAGAATCTCTATCTTTAAGTTTTAACTGCAAAACACTGCAAAAGTTATGAGAGAACATACTTTAAAGGAAAGTGCCTGGTGATTAAGAATAATTTCAAGAAAAAGAAGAAATTTGATGTTAAATGTAAAAGTTTAATATCTATGTGTTGAAAGCACAGAAGAGCTTAAGTAAAAATCAGCCTGCAAAATCTATAAAGTATAAATAATGTAATGTAGGGTTACTATTTCAATGCTCCTACCCAAAAGAGTTTTATAAATATCCTATTTTACTATGCTACCATTTTCCATCAAGTTTTAATATATAAAATAAATCTCCATAATAGAAATAACATTCTCAAATCACACTTCAAAGAGAAGTATATGACATACCCATAGCCATCTATGTGTTAAATGTATAAGTATTCCATAAGTAGCCAGGTATGTTTCTTAAGTCCCTGTCACTTTAGAGTTGAACACAGTCTATCCTTTTTCAGGCTCTTGGGGCATTGTGTAAGAGCTATGAAACTTAGTGAATGATGCCTTCAGAGTTTAGAAGCAGCATATGTATTACATTGCTACCCTGTTTATGCATTTTCCACATATTACCCAAATAGAATTATGAGCTTTTTTCTAATTCAATTTGTCCTCAAGGCTTTATTTCTCCATCATTGATATATTGGAAATCTCCTCCAAGCAATGAATATACAGAAGATGAGTTGTATATTTTCCATTTCTAAAGTAGTATGTTTTGTAACTGTCAATGTCCCTGGATCAATTTGAATATTCATAGGGAGAGCATTTGTTTGCACAGTAAATGTATACATTGTGTGTGTGTGTGTGTGTGTGTGTGTGTGTGTGTGTGTGTATTCTTTCAGTTTTCCTTATGAGGATATACAAGTAACTATTGCTAATCCCAAATTACTTTTTCCATAAAGCCATCATTTCTTTGGTTTGAATTGTAGGTTGATGTTCTCATTCTGCTCTTAATTAGATATGGATCTTTGAGTTGATCATCTATTCATTTACTATAGCTCTACATGGAGAGAAATAATACCTACAGTAGCAGTGGGTAGGAGGATCAGATGTGAATGAAGGCGCTTAGCTAACTACGAATCTATTCACAAGCAAGAGTTATAAACATGTGTTCCCTCCTGCCTTGGAACTATATTTTAGCGATTTGTAGTTTCATTATGCTCTATTTTGGTGGCCATGTACATTGATTACCTTTAAGAGCCTTTGGTGAAAATGTCTTCATGCCCCCAGTCCTCTTCCCAGCCCTCCTCTTCTGTTAAAAAAAAAAAAAAAAAAAAAAAATCTTCAGGCCGCTGGTGTGCTGTGGACCTGTTTATTCTTCTATTGGCACTTCACTGTAAATATTTGTTTGCCTGCCTGTCTCTTCTACTAGACTATCAACTCTTCAGCACAGGAACAGATTCTGGTGCCTTATTTGTTTTGTCAAAATCCACCATGCATAGTCATCAGTCAATAAATGGTTTTGACTTTTCCTTTGATAAAGCAATAAAAGAGTAAATAGTGAAATTCTTAATAGATTGAAGCAAAGTTTATATGGATCTCTCATTCATCCAGCTAAGCTTTCTGAGAGAGGAAATGTCATTGATACTAAAATACTAAAACAACAACAAAAAATATCCTTTAAAAGAACATGAGAAAAGAGTTTGAAGTTGCAACCACTTTAGAAAGCATAAGGTCATCTTCTGGAGTAAAAAGGGAGGTGGCTAGATATTTTGACAGTAGGGGAAGGGTTAATATAATTTTTAAATCTGACATCAGATTTAGATTGTTATTCTAATGTTAATCATTATAAGACATAAGCTTTACACCTCATAAATTCAGTCAGTCTGCTTCCACTCTCGAGAGCCATGTTAAATAAAGAACAGTTTCACAAATCATACATTTCTAGAAAGCCCTTTCTTCACTTTTTCTCAAATTATGTTTCTTGTTGTATAAACTACCTTTCATGAGCTGTCTTCCATGAAGCCCCCCAAAAATAATGCAGAGTCAATAAATGCACCATCTCTCATTTAGTCAACCTAGAATATAAATAAAGTTAGAACCCTCCATTTATACCATACTTAGGTCACAAAATCAATTCAAACAAAGAAAGCAATGTCCTAGGAACTAGGCATACAAATACTGTACATTATTTCTTCTTTTTGAAATGAATAAATAGAAAGGAAACTAATAATAATGTGACATTGTTGCCTATTCACTAACAGAAGCCTGGAATAAATAAAAAAGCCTTTGGTTGTCCTGATGGTGAGATATAACTGGCTTTCATAATGCTAGAGGTATAAATAACCTTATATTTTAAAAATGTTTGATAAGATTTTTATCTGTCACATATTTCAGTTGAGGTATTATTTTATGCTTTATATTGTATCTAATCAGTTTATTCACAAATGGAGAGTGCATGAGTGAAAAGATGAACATCACTTCATGACAAGACATTGAGATAAACTATCCTAAATTATGAAAGTTACCAAATGCATGTGGCCTTTTTATTCATGGCTTTTTCTATTCAAATATCAAAGTGCTTCAAGTGGCTTTGATGACATACTTATGAATTCATGAAAGTGTTTTTCATAATGTGCTCACCTTTGGTGTTCAGAGGTTATGCAGATTGCTTTCTGCTTGACTGGGAAAGAAGGGCTCAGAGTGGGTTGCAGACACAGAACACTTGAAAGCCATTTCTTACGTTGTCCTTAGCTACTTTTCACAAACATGCTGGATGTCTCTCCCCAAACTTCAGACAATGATAAAAATAAATGTCAAACATTATTAGTTCTGGAGTATAACTACTAATTTTGGTTTTGACTGCCTGGTACCTATAAAAACCTTAGGACACTTCTAGCTGCCTTCACTATCATTTGGTCCTTTAAACCCAGAACAGACATTTGAAATAAAAAAATAAAAGTGCACCATTACATTGAGGTGGCAGATGCCACCTCGATGAACCAGATAAGATATGGTCTGTGTAATTCAATAAGGGAACAGTGTAGAAAGCAAAATTACAACTTCTTGGGCAATCCTTTATGAGTAATGGAGTGAGTAGAAGAACGAAGAGGAAAATGTACAAATGTGATGAGCAGTTGCTCTTCATGAAAATTGTCTCTACATCTAGTTTGACAAGTTTTCATAAGTACTTTCCTTAGTGATACTGTTGTTTTTTGTTTTTTAGATTTTATTCATTATTTTTAGAAAGAAGGGCAGGGAGGGAGGAAGAAAGGGAGAGAAGCATCAATGTATGGTTGCCTTTCACCTGCCTCCAGCTACAGACCTGGCTGGAAACCTGGCTTGCAACCTGACTATGTGTCCTGGCTGGGAATTGAGCTAGCTGTTCCCTGTTTTAAATGTCATCATGGCTTCTTTGTGGTGTTTTTACCATATGAAGACAATGCATGGGCAAACTTTATAAAATACTTGGCTGCCTGGCAGGACATGTCATGGTTAGCTTGTTCAAGTTCTTCTTGTTCCTGCTACAGGGATCTTTTGCATAAATGTTGAGGTAGTCACAATTAAAAAAGAAAATTTAAAACCTATAATTTTCAGACTTGCTTTATGAAGGCAAAGACTTGGGGAAAAAAGCAGGAAATATTAGAACATTGAGCAAAGTGAAAGACAAGGTAGTTTAACTTGTTGGTTTGTTTGCTGAAATTCCCAAGTAAATATACTGTGGCTGAAAGTGTTCCATTTTTATCCACATGCTGCGGTAATGGTTGTGTTACTTCAGGGCTTCTGCTTCAATAATTGATCAGGGTTTGTACAGCACCGGCTAAGAGCAAAAATAAGAGTGTTGCTTTGAACAAACTGCTGCAATGTTATAGCATTAGGCACGGAAACAAGATTCGGGAAATATAGATATAGAAGAAACAGGAAAAAGATGGATACATTGCGTGGTAAATATTGCTTCAGGCTAGAAAGTAATGAGAATTTTTCCGTGGAGAGTTTTGACCTGCTATTCAAAAATTGTTTCTTGTCTTAATAAATCCTAAAAGTGTAATTTACTTGCAAAAGGGAAAGAACAAAGGGCACCAAAATTCTTTTGATAACAACACTTGTTAAGGTTGATAAGTTGGGTTTCAAATGTGTGAAGAAAAATGTGTGACAGTTTGTTTTAAGGTGACAACCTAAGTGTTCAGATACTTCTATCTTTTGCTATATACCAAGCAGTGGCCCAGTTGTAATTTCCACTTGTACATTTATGGTTTAAACTGTGTTGAAGTAGTATGAACAGAATTCATCTAGAAAATGTACTTATATTTATTGGCAAATTGATAATAACAGATCTCTATAATTTTTTAAACCACCCCCCATTTTTTTTTTTTTTTTGGTTTGTTTCTAATTTGTTTGCATTACATATAAGAAATACCAATTGTTTCAGAAAATACTTTTTCAATATAGAGTTTTTCAATATAGTTATTTCTATATTTTCTTTTTTTCTGGAATGAATCTCACATGACTCACAAAGTTATCAATTGTTAGATGCAAACTAGTTCATGCATATATATGTTCATTCAATTACACTTTGTATTTGTCATATAAGCTATTTAAGAATTTTTAGTTTAGCCTTCTTGATGTGTGTGTGTGCATGTGCACACATGAAAATGCACTTTTTTAAAAAGATTTTATTTATTATTTCAAGAGGGGGAAGGAAGAGAGGCAGAGAGGGAGAGAGACATCAATGTATGGTTACCTTTCACCTGCCCCCAGCCATGGACCTGGCTGGAGACCTGGATTGCAACCTGGTTATGTGCCCTGGCTGGGAGTCAAACCAGCGACCTTTGGGTTCACAGGTCGGTGCCTTATCCTCTGTGCCACCAGCAAGGGTGAAAGTGAATTTAAAGACTGGAAAGCATTAGGGAGCTATATTTTAAATTTAAATTAAGAATTATGTATTTGAAATAAATACCTTACAAGGTTATTAAACAGTATAGAAAAGAAACTATGATGTTAAAAATAATCATTGTGATTTACCTCATTACCAAGCATGTTATAAAGGGGTTATGTATTTATTTATCCTTAATTACCATGGAGAAGAAAAATAGTAAGTAGTTATATATTTCATGCCAAAGAATAAGCAAAACTATTCATATAAAATAATTTATTTTTAATTCTACAGACCTTCCAATATAAAAATGTCCTAAATAATTATTTCAGATCTCTACTTTGCATGTACACATATTACTGTAATAAAAAAGGCAAACATTGAGTCGAGAATCTGATGGTCAAGATTAGCCCTTCCACAATGAGTTTTTATACTGTTTATAAAGCTCCTCAGTCAAATGAGTGTAGGAATGTTGCACTAAGTAAGAGAACCAGATTTCTTAAATGAAGAATTTTTTAGGGCCCTATAAAACTAGTGTGCACTACAACCTTCCATGCAGGGCCAGAATGCAGCGTTGCTAAGCATACCTCATCATCACACTTTTGTTTGGACTCCCAAGGAATCTGTGAGTTGGAATACACTTTGAGAAATGGAGATCTTAACCTATACCAGCACCAACCCTGTTTAGCTGTACAGTGAGAAAACCACTTTCCTCATTCTTTAAGTTTATGAATTTGAGAAGTTCACAGCATTCCCAGTCTATTTCACAGAAATTGACAGTTCCCTTGATAATTGTTTTCATAATGCCCTGGCCTACTGGCTCAGTGGGTTGGGGTATGGCCCCATGCAACAAAGGAGGCAGGCTCAATCCCAGGTCAGGGCACAAACCTAGGTTGCAGGTTTGGTCGTGGGTTGGGGTATGTACGTACAGGAGGCAGCCAATCATTGTTTCTCTCTGACTTGTCTCTCTCTCTCTGTCTTCCTCTCTAATATCAATAGGCCTATCCTCAGGTGGGGATTTTAAAAAACAATAAAATGTGATAATGAAAATTATTTAACACAAAAATGGCAAAATGGTTAGGTGCTGAATTCAGAGCAATTGACTCAACTCTTTACCCAGCTAAAGGGTGTCTGTGGGCAGTAGTCTCCCACATGCATTACTTTGTGCGGGATTCAGCAGATTTCCATATGGCACTCACTTTAGGGAATCTCATCATGGGTTGAAATCATAAATATTAAATGTTTAAGTGCCAAGCAACTGTTTAAGGTGATTTGAATTTTTCTTCTACTCCTTCAGTGAAAATTTATTATGAGGAGCAGTGAGACAGGAAATAAGGACTCAACTGAAAATGGCAGAGTCTTTGTGTATTTAAGGAGACATCTAGGTAGTGAAGACAGACAAAAAAGAAGACAAACAAGAACCATTCAACATGTTAAGGCCAATGGTGAGGGGGAAATTAGAGAGTCCTGTGGGTGCATGTGGTAGGGGTATGGGTAAAGTATTCAGACTAGAAAAAGCAAATGGTAACATTTGAGTTGGTTCATGATAGAATTCAAGGAATTTTTCAGAAAGAGAAGGTACATTCTGAGAAGACAGAGTGGCAAGTACATAGGTACAGGTGTGGAAAAATGATGGTATATTTCATAATTCAAAGAAACTTGATAAATAGAAATAAGGATAGAGTTTTTAAATGCCATGCTCTGGACTTGCTTGTTTTCTTCTGGGCATCAGAGGAACCATGGAAGTATCTACATACTTGAGGAAAGAGAGATAATAGAGAGACAAGCACAAATGGACAATGATACCTGTGTTTTCTGACATGTATGGATATGTAAGAGCACATGACTGCAGAGAGGAAATTGAGTTTAGGAGTTGGAAAATTACGTCAGCTAACCAAATTTAGTAAAGGCACCTTGCTATGACATTTAAAAACAGAATAATTCATCATTAGATGATTGCAATCTATATCACTGGTTTTGCAAAAATTTTACCCTCTGAATGCTTTGCTCATGAATTATAAAATAAAGAAAATGCAGTGGAAAATACCAAGACAGGATGGTTCTGTTTGGTGGGGATGTGGATATGAGAGGCCAAGGTAGCAACGAGGTTAGTCTCTGGGAATTCAGACAACAGCCCTGGAACACAATGAGGTATTGCTTGAAAACCATTTTTCTACATATTGAAAAATCACATGTCTGACCAAACATGCTAATTGGCTTATTTTGTACTTAACTTTTTGCTTTCTTTTTAAAATTGTTCAAGTTGTGGTTTTCTTTCTTTATTCCACCATATTAATTGAGACCATACCACTTTCCAGGCCCTGGGCTAGAATTAGGAAAAACAGTGGTGAACATAGAAAACATCCCTAGGCCCAAGGGGCTTACAGTTAGAAGGGAGACAAGCAAATCATCCTTTACATAGGTATGAAGCTGGCACTCCGCAAAATGTTATGGAGTGACCTCCAAGGCCCCAGGCATGACTATGCAAATGACTATGCTAGTGGTAGAGCTGATGAACATGGCCAGAGGAGGCTCCCTGATAAGTCTCTGTTTAAGCAGGATGGGCTGAAGGTACAGCTAGGTAGGATGAGGAAGGAACAGTTGGACATGAACTTCAATCTGACAAGAGTGTGTGCAGAAGGTCTATGAGGACAGTGAGCATGACATATTTGAGAAGTTGTTTAGAGGCCAGTGTAGCTGGTACAAGATGGTGAAAGAGGAGTGCTACAGGAAGGTGAGAAGGGGTCAGACTTCAGAGGGTCTTGTAGGCTGAGTTAAAGTTTTAATATTTATCTGAAGAGACAAGGGAAGCCATTGAATGATTTAAAGCAATGCAACATGACATTGGTTGTTTTTCTTTCAATATTTTATTTATTATTTGTAGAGAGAGGGGGAGGGAGAGAGGCAGAGAAGAAGAGAGATATCATGTATGGTTGCCTTTCACCTGCCTCCAGCCAAGGACTTGGCAGGAGACCTGACTTGCAACCTGGTTATGTGCCCTGGCTGGAGAATCGAACCAGCGACCTTTGGGTCTGCAGGCCAGTGCCTTATCCACAGTGCCACCAACCAGGGTGATACTGTTTTCTGAGGCTACAAGTACATTGTTTCTATAGGCTTTATGTGACGAATCTATCAAATTTCACACTACACCCCGGGCTGGGTGTTTCATTTGGTAGGATCATCATCCTGTACATAAAAAGATTATGGGTTTATAACCAGTCAGGGCATATACCCAGATTGTGGCTTTGATCCTCAGACCTGGCATTTGTAAGAGACATCTCATACTGATGTCTCTCTCTCACTCCCCTTCTTCTCTCTTTAAAATCAATCAATATATCCTTGAGTGAAGATTTTTAAAAACAAATTTGCATTATATTAATGACTCAGAGACTTGTCTTCTTGTCTTCCTAGGTCTCTGTCATTGAACTAAGATTTGGGGATTTTTAGGAATATAACCAATATAAGTAACACCTTCTGGAGTTCTTTGATAGGCTGTAATGTTCAAGAATCATAGGAGTTATTTTCAAAATAACTCCAGGTCAACTCAATTCAGCAATAGCTGGCAAAATATTAACCATTTTTTAAAATGAAAGGTGTTCTGCTTCTATGAGAGCAAAATCCTATCCAAACACTGGAAGGTAGAATGCCATTGACCTATGATAATTAACTGGAAGAGAAAAACTTGGCTTTAAATTAATTGCTCAGCTGGAAATTATTTAGCAATTCTCTGAGTTCTAAATCTCAGGGGTTTTCTTCCTGATATTATATTATTAGACATCTTAAAATAATCTTAAAATATAAATTTTGGAAGGCATTATTACTTTCCTTCACTTCTAGTTGGCAAGTGTTTCTTTATGTGTTTAATAATGATAATAAACATTTCTTTCATGCTCAATATATGGTGAGCACTAAATCTAAGCAGTTTAAATGATCTATCTCATTTTAACCTCACAATTACTTCCACAAAGGAGGGGTATTTTTACTTTTATTTATAGACAGGAAATGCTTTGGAACAGATAATTTACGTAAGGCCACAGCTAGTAAGTAGCTGACTGGAAGTTTGAACTCTGGAAGTCCATAGAGGGCTCATTGGTTCATAGTGTTAATGTCTCATCTTAATAACCAATAAAAATAACCATAGAAGTGTACCTTTCGTGTTACTCATCACGCTTCTACTGTGTGGAGAGAAGAAAAGGACAAATGCTATCAGCTCATAGTTAATGTGGATGGGCTCCATGACCCTTTGTATTCTAAGGATGATTATTGACAAAGAGAAAAACAGCTCATCTCAGAGATTAGAGTTTGTTAATGCAAGCTTGCTTGGCATTGAAATACTATGTGCAAAAGTCACCCACCACCTTTCTAAACAGTAGGATCTGGACCTTATATTTGGTTATTACCTGACAAACAGTAGGAGATAAATAGGAGGTTTTGTAGGATTAATGTAGTGGCAGATTGTTAACTAGGGAGTACAGAGAGCATCAAGAGGGCACATTTTCCATTTAAGTGCCCTCTTGCTAACCTAGTTAACCCCTGTTAACAGAAACAACAGAAATCCCACTTAAGGGTTTTCACTCAGGTTTTAATTAAGGAAAAACAAAGTACACAAACATGTGCAGGAAGTCTAACTCATTGGGATCCCTGCTTCAAACTCTGCTTCATTCAATTGCTTTTCAACCTTTCTAAATCTCTGTTTGTTCATCTATAAAATTAAGATAGTATTACTTCTCTCACTAAGTTGTTGATAAAATCCCTGGGTTCACTAGGCTTCACAGTTCATGTTCTTTCCACTATGTCATACAACATAATAGAAAACAAGACCTGAGACCAAAGCAAGTAATGGAAATGAGGTAATGCACTCTCTGTTGGGGATAGCAATCTTTTTTAAAAATAAATATTGATTAAATGCCCATCTCATGTCAGAAAAGATTCTATTGAAGATGCTCCTTAAATGTCATGATAGCTTACAATATTTAAGTAAAGAGTAGAAAGGGGTCATTATGGTTGCTGTTGTTGAGTGGAAATGTAGGGTGAGCTAGTGAAAAAGATCACTGAAGTAGCATTAGTGTTGTGGGATGTAGGCCCAGCCCTCCCAGGCAGGTGCCCTTGAGCAAGTCTGTACTCCTTCTCTGCCCTTCATCTCTAATTTATGGTCAGATTCATGAAGTTTTTATAATCAGATACAGTAACTAAGCAAAGAGATGCAATGGGATAGCAAAGGCGAGTTACAGAAGAGTGGGTGATACTGCTTATTAGTAGCACCAAGCAAACCTATAAAGTGTCAGAAGTGCTCTGACTGTGAAGAGAGAATGGATAATGTTCTAGAGAATCTTAGGCACCTGGAAGAGTCTGGAGTTACTGGTTAGGCAACAGCCTCAGGAAAAAAAAAAAAAAAGGCAATTCCCAAATGTTTCTCTGGCATCCAACATGAAATTATTTTAGATGCTGTATTGCTTTTCTTTAGCATCTATGGTCTTATCCACTGAGGATAAGATTCTCAAGTTGCACTTTTATGTGTGTTCATATAAAGTACCATAACATAATATACTTTAAAATTTAGCCAGCTATTATATTCAGCAGCATCATTGTAATTTGCATTTGGATGATTTAAGCTATCTGTGTCTCACTATGTGAAACTCTATAGAGAGTATTTTGGGTGTTCTCACACGCAACTTTCATATGGTCCATAAAACTACAGGGATTTTCTTTCAGTTGAATCACTTTCCTTTCCTGACTTCTAAATTCCCCAGAGTCACATAACCTAAAGTTAGTGTTCTTTTCTTCTCTTTGAAAACTACGATCAATAAGTTTAAAACAAGCTGTTCTTTAACACACATATAACAGAAACAAACAAAAAAATGTGAGTTTTAATTTCTTGCATCCCAAGAAGGAAAACTTTTTCTGTTGGGGCAGATACCTGCTGGGCTGGGCTGTCTACATTTTTATTTTGCTGATTGGAATAGAGATTAAGCTGCAGAACCAGAGAAAATCAAGACAGATTAGAGACCACTCAGAATGTGAGTGACCAGGGACAGGCCAGGCAAGGCAAGAGGACAAAGGCTAAAAACAAGAAGGGCCACATTGATAAGTTCTAAGTGAGAGTTTTCAGATTTGGTGGGGACAGTAGGGTACTGTGTGAGACATTGGAAGAGGTATTTATGGTTTCTTCCTAACATGAATACTGTTAGTTGTCTATGACAGCATAGAATATGTCCCACCCCCAGATAAGTTTTACTGGTGGATTCCCTTTTTCTTTTCTTTCTTTCTTTTTTTTTTTTTTAATTAAAAAGAATTAAGGCTCTGACTGGTGTGGCTTAGTTGGTTGGGTGTTTCCCCACAAAGCAAAAGGTCTCCCATTTGATTCCCAGTCAGGGCACATGCCTGGGTTGCAGGTTCAGTTCCCGGACAAGAGGCAACCATCAATGTTTCCCTCTCTCATATCAGTGTTTATTTCCTTCTCTCTCCCTTCCCCTTCCCCTCTCTCTAAAAATAAGTAAATGAAATCTTTAAATTTAAAAGAAATGAATATTCTTTATGGGGACAGGAACATGCTGAAATGAAGGAGTAGTCCATAGCTGTATGTTCAAGTTGATCATGTTTCGCATGTCTGGTAACCTCTAAGCTGGAGAACATGGCATTGGGAACAGAGGTTGTGGGATGCGCACACTCATATATCTGAAGGAAAGCACCACTGTGGGGAATGACTTGTTCCTCTTTTTATATCATAAGAATCTTGTTGTGGTGGCCAGCTTGGGGAGGGGGGAGCATAATGAAAATAATTATTGAAGAAAGATTTTTATTTTTCTGTTCATCTGACATTGACTTGAGGAGGCTAAGAAAAATAGGAAAAAAATATAATAAAAAAGAAGTGACTGATCTAGTGAAAAGTCAAAATGCTGAAAATTTTAAGTTATGTTAGTTTACTCAGGTAAAGTAGGTATCTTTGTGTTTTTACATATGGGGGAAGTCTGTTTTTTCATTGGACTTAATTTTGTGCATTGACAATTTGTTTTCCATGAACATGAAGGGAAGCCTATCCTTCCCTGAGAATATTTAGGAGCCAACAGGTTTTATCTTTACAGTTCTGTTATTTTATCCTTTAACTGTTATACATAAATACCTTCTTAGCTTGGAGTTCATTGAGAAGAGGAGCTAAGTCATATTTTTCTTTGACCTTCATTATATTAAATGTCTGAAGAGTCACTTTTTAAGACACTATTGCATTTGAATTGAGATCTTTCATGTTATTCCCTACTGTCCTGAAAACATAAGAAAATATTGCATCTACGTAACAATTTTACAGATAAATCCAACAGACTCTTCAGAAATCTCTGCCAAAAAAAAAAAAAAAAAAAAACCCTCAATGTATGAGGCTCTCTCTAGGGTAATTTCCTTAACATAGCAAATAATATATTTTCTGCAAATTAGTTTGAAACAATGAATAATCAATATGTTTATCTCCACCCTCAGATCCCTCTGCCCTCCTCTTGTCCTTGGTTATGTCTATGCCTAGTCTCAAGCAACAAGTACATGTTAAGGGAATAAGACAAGAAATCCCTCTGCATCAAATTCTGTTTCACCAAAATCATTCAAATATTTCTCATTTATATTCTGCATTAATGACAAATTACAGCACATAGAGCATCCTGATTTTTAACCAAAGGCATATTAATTGTTCGCCTTCTGTATAGTACAAATTCAGTAAACCTAAATAGCCCTGAACAGAGTAACATTGTTAAAATTGCATAAAATAATGGATTTTAACAGAGCCCTAATTATCCTTTATTTCTGCCAATCATACTTTTTAAGAGTCTTAAAGTGTAAATTGTTTCCAGTTTGCTGACATGAAAAATTGTATTTTTTGAACTATCGAGTATTAAAAATAGTGTTGATCATTGAAAATGAATCCTATTTCTTATTTGTACTATCCAAATCTCTTCACAATGTGTGTGTTATGGCAGAATTGGAGACAGTTCTGAATTTATGATTCCAAATGCCACAAGACTCATTGTGAGCTATATGTTCATCTAAGAGCAGAATTTTACTCATTGTGTATAACAGCATCATAAATAATTGTAATGATTTGAAAATTTTTGAAAATTGCAAGCTATATCTCAAGTATCAACAATGCTTTCTGGGCTTTTCATGGAAATGATGGGTATTGCTAGTGTTATTTTGGAAAGATAAAGGTTGTCATAAGGAATATTTATATGTCTAGAAATGTAGGACAAGATTTCCTTTACAAGAAAAAATACACATTTATCTGCATAATATTTTAAAATCAGGAAAGGGGGAGGGTGAGGAGGAGGCAAAGAAAGGGAACAGTTTAGTAAGGGAACTAGCATGGAAGAACCATGGACATGGACAACAAGTGGGATTAACTTTAGGTAGGGGGGTGGGTGGGTGGGGAAGGGGACAGAGGGGAGGAAAAAGGGGATAGATATAATACAACAACAATAAAATTAAATTAAAAAAATAAAAATAAATAAAGTCAAAAGGAGTGCTTGGAAATAGAAAGATGCTATATTTTTATATTAATAAAGCCATATTAAAGGAATTTTAATGGGACTACACCATGATCATTCTCTCCTGTATGATATTAGAAAATATACTCTTAGACATGTGATTATTCTTCAGTGTTATAAATGATTGCATTTCTTAACATATAGTTTATTGATTATGCTATTACACTTTTCCCAATTTCTTTTCTCCTTGCTTGCCTCTGCCTAGTACCTTCCTTCCCTCCAGCAATCCCACCCCCTTTAGTTCATGTCCATGTATTATGCATATAAATTCTTTGGCTTCACCCCTTCCCATATTATTCTTAAGTTCCTCCTGTCTATTTTGTTCCTACCAATTATCCTTCTTAATCCCTGCACCATTTCCCCATTTCTTCCCCTTCCTCCTCCACTCTGAAAAACCTCCAAATGATCCCTATACTATGATTCTGTTTCTATTCTGGTTGTTTGTTTAGTTTATTTTTGTTTGTACTTGTTTAGGTTCTGTTGCTGATAGTTGTGAGTTTGTTATCATTTTAATGTTCATAATTTTGATAGTCTTTTTCTTAAATAAGTTCTTTAACTTTTCATATAATAAGGTCTTGGTGATGATGAACTCCCTTAGCTTTACCTTATCTGAAAACATTTTATCTGCCCTTCCATTCTGAATGATAGCTTTGCTGGATAGAGTAATCTTGGCTATAGGTCCTTGTTTTTCATCACTTTGAATATTTCTTGCCAGTCCCTTCTTGCCTGCAAAGTTTCTTTTGATAAATCACCTGATTGTCTTATGGGAACCCCTTTGTAGGTAACTCTCTTCTCTTGCTGCTTTTAAGATTCTCTCTTTATCTTTAACCTTTAACATTTTAATTATGATGTGTCTTGGTGTGGCCCTCTTTGGATCTACCTCATTTGGGACTCTGTGCTTTCTGGACTTGTACGTCTATTTCCTTTGCCAAATTTGGGAAGTTTTCCTTCATTATTTTTTCACATAAGTTTTCAATTTCTTGCCCCTGTGATTCAGATGTTGGCACATTTAAAATTGTCCCAGAGGTTCCATGCCTCTCCTCATCTTTTTCCAATTGTTGTTTATTCATTCTGTACTGGTTGACTATTTCTTCCTTATGTTCCAAATAATTTATTTGAACCCTGTTTTCCTTCCCTTCACCATTGATTTCATGTGGATTTTCCTGTTTACCTTAGCATAGCCTTCACTTTTTCCCTTATGCATTTGCTATACTTAAGCATATCTTTCAGGTCTGTGAGCATTTTTATCACTAGCATTTTGAACTCTGCATCTGTTAGGTTGGCTATCTCCTTGTTTAGTTCTCCCACTGGAATCTTAATCTGTTCCCTCTTTTGTGCCATACTTCTTTGTCTCCTCAACTTGATAGTTTTCTGAGGTTTCCTTTTAAGGTAGATGTGTCACACCTGTTACATTGTAAGGGGTGGAGCCTTAGGTATTCCTCAGTACTGGGCCACTGGTTTTACCACGTTATGGTGCTGTATGTGGGGAACGGGTCTAAGGGGAAACAATGCTGCTTGTTCAGCACTTACCCCTTTTTCCAGGCAATTTTCCCATTTCCCATATGGGACTGGCACCTCTCTAACTGTTGCCCTGGCTATGGTTCCCAAAGTTGGTGGGTCTGCAGACCTTCTAGGACTGTGAGGGCCCTTTCGACGAACTCTGCTGAGAGACTGGCAGTTTATTCCATCACCCAAACCCCTGCTGGTTTTCAAAGAAGCAATGAGACTATTTTCCCCGGTGCTGGAACCAAGAGCCATGAGCCGCTCCGGAGCTGATCTGGTGCTGACAGCGCTCCCCGGTGTCCCTCCAGGATATTATAACGTGTGAGTGTCCTCTCTGCTGGCTGGCCACAGCCACTGCCTTGCTTCTGCCACTGCTGCTACATCTTCTTCACCCTGGCTCCACCCCTCCTACTTGTCTGGATGAGTATTTCTTTTTTACATTTTTGTTGGATTTCCGTGCAGCTTGATTTTCTAGTACTTCTGATTGTCTCTAGTTTTAAGGTAATTGTATTCTTTCATAGTTGTGGCAGGGGACACAGATTGTCTACCTATGCCTCCATCTTGGCCGAAAATTCAGATTGTGTTTTAAAGGCTATAAGCATCACAGGTCTATGTCTAGCACTGAAGCTCTAATTGTTAGATTGTCTCCGACAATCTTTAACTTTACATAGAGTTATGTCTTGCTAAGTCCTGGATTCCATATGTTTTCTGGGTTCTGGATGAAGTAAATAGGTGACAAGTTCTCAGAAAAAAATAACCTGAAGACTATTGGGAAAGACTACTTATAAACATGGATGGATACTAGATAGCTTTACTCAGAATCCCTCATTCCTGAGCCCTTTCCTCGTCACAATATCAGCAAGAATAGTTACCCCCTCCAATGTATCTCATCTTCCTTACTTTTCATTTTTCTCCTAGAACTTCACATAATCTAATCAAAAAATTATGTAGCATAATATTATATATAGTAGAGAAATACATTTTATGGAGATCATTTGTCTTACTTATTTTCTGTGTTTACAATTTGAAGGTAAGTTCCATGTGATTAGAAAATTTTATCTACTTAATTCAGTGATATAATGCCAGTGCTAGTTCCTTTGAAAGCTTGATAAGTAATTGCTGCGTGAATGCAGACAGTATGATTGGTAGTATGGTGGTGTTTATGGTGATGAAAGCACAAATGGGAATCCAGGTTGGTTAAGGTTCACATGGGGAAAATGTATTTGATCTGGGTTTTCATGGATGAGTAGGAGTTCACCTTGTAAACAGGACATGTGGAAAGAAGCTAATTAAGAAAGAGAGAAAAGCAGCTTTTGAGTATGAAGATGTGACTTAACCAAGTGCTATATATTCTGGAAAAGAAAATCAAGTCAGAGGGCAATTGAACAGAGTGGAGTTGTCAGGAAGGATCAGAGGAGAAGGTTGGACTATTAAAAATCTTTTATATAATGGTCAGAAGTTTGAATTTCATCCTTATGGTAATTAATCTTTCCAACATTATTTTTGAAGGGAAAGACCAGCTTTGCCTTTGAAAGATCAGTCTGTTGGCAGTGTGGTAGGTGGATTGGAACTCGATATTTGTTGAGTTAATGAACAATTTCTCAGCATTACTTTAGATCTTACAATTTGGTAATTCTTCAAGCTTTACTACAAATGTTGACAGACTGAGAAAATAAATACCTCTGATGATGGAGCCATTCTAGTGAGGAAGGCTAGATTGCACCCAATTTTTCAGAACATTAAAAATGAGGAATTTTCCCTAAGCCTCTCACTGATTTCATAGCTACTCCTATTATTACACTAATCTTGATTATTTCCTTTACTGATTACTCTTCTTTGATAATCTTTTACTGTCTTAAACAGAAGCTTTCTACTTTAAAAACAGAAACCACTTTTTGATTTTCTGCTGTCTGCCAAAATTACTTTGCTACATATTAAGTTTAATGTACTTTTTATTCATTATGTAAAGTAGTTAATGCAGATTTAAATATCAATGCCCCCCCACCCCCCCCACCCCCCCCCAACACACACACAGATAAAAACAAACTTACATGAAAAACAAATTGCCGGGCGAGCTTGGAGGAGCCTCTGCTGTACACACATTCAGAACAATTACTTATTCCAAGTTCCTTTCAATAACATACCTCTCATTCTCTTACTGACCCAGGACTAGGAGAGTTGGTCTTAAATAAAAATAATTACTTTATTTAAATAAATGGTTGTTTAAAGTAGTTAGCATGTTTAACTCTGGATAGAAAAGTACTATAGATAATTTGGTATTTTTTTCTTTGAAAGCCTAATATGGTTACTGTCCTTATCCAGAAGAGAAATTATAGGTAGTTACACAATTGCTACTCATATGTAAATGCCCACACATTTTTTAGGTTACACGGATTGGCTTGATTAAAACATTTTTTGAGCTAAGCCTTCAGTTATGAAGTTTTTTATGCAAGAAAATGTTTAGGTAGCAAGGAAGTAGAATAAATATTAAGGAAGTACTAAGCAAATTTTCTTTAATTAAATAAAATCTCTCTAGCCAGATGATGTAGAGCAACATTAGCACCCTTTGAAAGTTTTCATACATGTCAATAAGTTTTAACATGTCAATAATAACATGTTATCTTATGAAAAACTTCACACAAAGTGTTTGCAAATTGATATAAGGCCAGTAAAGTCTGTCCATCCCAAAAAAAGGTTAGAATGTCTTGCAGACCACAGCTTGTGAAGGACATTGTATAGGTCACATTTATTCATTTTACACATTTTTACTGAGTTATCTCATAGGTGTCAGGCAGGCAGGAATGAAGAAGATCAATAAGGGGAGGGCTCTTCTCTGAGGGACGGAGCTCACACTTCAGTTTAAAGGGGAGGAAGGTGATGAACAAATAATAACTACAAGAAATACCAAGTAGTCATAGGGCGTTAATGGAAATAACACTAATGAGGAAGGCTATAGGACTACTCTGCAGGGCTATTAAAGGGCCAAAACACCTTGCCGAGAGGACAAGACTTGGATCCCTGATTTTCTGGGAAGGACTTGATTATTTGACAGTGTATATATAATTCAACAACAAATCACACTAACAGATCAGCAGTTTGGGTTGATCATTTGTCAAACTTTTACCTTACACTAGTACCATTTGAAAATTCCCTGGCTTAATTAGCAAGAAAATTTATCTTCAATCTGATTTTCTGTTAATGGGATTGTAAATGACCTCAAAAAATGGAAAGGATCTTATGGATTTGGAGCATAGGAAATCAGGGAAGAGCTACAATTAGCCTAAGCCAGTATCAGTTCAAGCTTCCCCCACATGGTTGTACTAATACCCTGCAAATTCTGACTTCCGCCATTTCAGCCATATGTCTCTTTAAGCAGACACACTCTACAGTGCCAAAGTGTGTCAAGGACATCACTAGGTTACCAAAATCATTTTTATGTGCAACTTTTTGCAATATTCCAAAGTATTCTTCCACCTGAACCCCACCCCAACCCTGAAAATATAATTTTAATAACATACATTAAAATGTCATGCTGATAATAAACCCAGAGATATATTACAGGGAATCTGTCTGCCGTTCTTAACGCCTTTTGGCACTAGCATAATGGCGTAAGCACATGGACTCACACACATTGCCTAATTTTTTTTTTTTTTTTTTTTGCAGCTTTTGGGTATGAAGTAGTACAGAAATTCATAATGATGTTACTCAGTGCATAAATGTCAATTTAAGAAAAAGCTATGAGGGTGGGAATATAAATTTGTGCTTGAGAGATGCACTAAGACAGTGGAACTTGACTACATGATGCGGCTTTTTACTTGCGGATCGCAGTTTTATCACCATCTCCTGTGTTGCTGCTGGGGAAAGCAACAAACAGTGGCTTCTGCCATCTCCGTGTGCAGAGATCTCTGGTAATTGCACCTGTTCATTATTGAGAAAGCCTTCTGTGGGCAAAGAGGAAGAATTCGGTTTTATTCTCCAACGGTTGCCTAATTCTTCTAACTTGTGCATATTTTTTGAGTCATGCTTGTACAATCTGCTACCCATTTGGGGATAAAAACATTATTGAAATTGAGCTTACTAACTTTAACTAAGCTGCATGTGTGTGTGTGTGTGTGTGTGTGTGTGTGTGTGTGTATGTGTGAGAATCGGTTGTAAAGCTGACTGCCACAATACAGCCATGTCCTGTAAAAATTAGTGCGCGCACACACACACACATACATGTACTGCCTCACTAACACACCAGGGAGGGCATCATTTAACACTTGGAAGCTCATTACTCTTCTAAAATCAAGAGTTAAATTTTTTTCCCTACTGCTCTTCCCCATCTTTGAAACACTATGAGACACAGTGTTTCCCATTTAACAAACACCATGGATACTTTATTGTCTGTGAGGCTTCCATGTTCTGCAGTAAATTTGAATTGGATATGTTCGGTCCCAATTGACAGTAGTGATTAAGCCAAAAATAAGTACATTCTCCTTTAAATGTGAGCTGCAGCATCAAGAAACATTCCCTGTGTTATGCCATATCCACACAAGTCAGCCTGTGCAGACCAAAATGTTGATGGATAGACAGCAGATCAGAAAGAGGAGAGTCATTTTGAAGTGCTCGCTCTCTGTCAGGGACGATAGGCTTCTGAATTTGTACCTCTTTGCGAAAGAGACTTCATATTATTTTGTCAGTTTGTTTCAATTTGAGAGATGTTAAACATTGGTATTCATTTTTTTGATATAACCCTTAAATTGTACAATTTAAGAAAACGGACTGAAAGAGATAAATTTAAATGGGAAGAAATATTTTCAAATCAAAGACCAACTGACATATATAAAAATGATGTATGTTTCTTACATGGTCCACAGGGAGAATTCTGCAGGCTTGCTATGATCTCTACAATTTGCTTCAGGGCAAACTAGATTCTGGGATATTCTATTATCCCTTTGGTCTGTTTATCATGGAAACTGATGTACAAATTGAGAGTTCTTTTTGGTCTCTTTCTTTACATATGTTTGGAACTGTTAAGAAATCACTTATCTCATGTCCTCACCTTCGGCAAAGTGCTACAGAAGAGTTCAGTGACCAGTAATCAATTATTATTGAGAAGCAATCAATTGCTAATTTCCATAATTATGCACATCTAAACACTACGAACAAGAAAGAGAAACAAAGCTGCACTCCCAGCATTGCCTTGTTAGCAGTATTTTGTTAACACAGGCTCTAAAAAAAGCTGCCGCAGCTGGTACCACAAATGTGTTTCCAGTATTCAGGCCATCAACGTGATTCGTCGCTAAATGTATAGAATCAGCTTCTTGCTAAAAACTACAATTACAGGTGATATACAGATTGAAATCACAGGGCTGGTTTGTCGAAGAAAATTGTCCTAATGATGGGTTTTCGGATGGGGAACGCAGCTCTTTTCTTCCTCTGTGATGGGTTGTGAAGGCAGCTGCACCTGCCTCTATGCTGTATTCTGCCGCACTTAATGATATCTGATGATATCATTAGGCAAAGTGTTCATAAACAGATGTTGAGCCTGTGCCTAAATGCTGTCAGATGAGCGGTTGCTGGCCTGAAACAGTATTATTTATATAGAACATTTACGTTTGTTATGTTAATAACCCCACTATTAGCTCTCTGGATGTTATGTTAGGAATGTAAATGTAGTTAATATGAATAACAACCTCTTTACTCTTTGTGCTGCAATTGGGTATAACTTTTAGGCTTTGGGAGAGAAACAAAGATACCCCCACCAAGTCCTTTTGACTTCTTCCTCCTCCTCCTCCTTCTCTTCCTCCTCCTCCTCCTCCTCTTCTTCTTCTTCTTGGTCATCATTTATTTGAAAATTTGATCGGAAGATAAATGGAAAGAATTCATAGGACAGATGTTTAATATTAGGATTTGATTTTCCTAACAGTTAATGATTTCTGATTCTGAGAGCTATGGGTTTCCTTGAGTAAGCCCAATCTGTGATCCTAATATATTCGAGTTGTGATCAGGGATGCCAAATTGACAAGTATTCAATTCAAGGAGAAAGTTCTAAACAAACTGTTGGGTAGAGACCATTTTGGCCCAGCTCTTTCTCTGACATGCCCACATTTCTTTCCCATCAATATATTAGAGCACTAAAGTCATGTGTCATCATCATATATTTTACATTTGTGTCAGTGATTTAGGTTTTATCCTGATGTCATGGTTGCAATGCCTAAATATACCACATGAACATTACTGCCTGTGTTTGTTTAAGCCAAAGTTGAATTTTATACCTCATAGTTAATTCGTGCAAAGTAACTTATATAAATCCTGACAGTCATCAAATGAGTAGTTTTTCTCTGAAATACTGTTCTACTGATATAGCCACATTAATTTGTGTGCCTTTGTCATTTCTTATGACATTTAAACTGTTTCAGGGATTATCAATACTGAAAAATTACACTCCCCAATTTTCAGAAAAACTGTTTCTAATTTTTAATGAAGAAAGAAACAGTGTTAAACTGGTATTTTGTTATGACACTAATTCGAGGCTAGAGTGAGTTTTGAAGTATCATTCTCTTCTTAATGCTTATGAAATCGTTCCTATTGACAAAGGTGGTAAAGATGTGCATGTGTATTTCTTTCAGTCTATAGCTGTGAGCACTGTACTAGAGGTGTATGCTTACATGCGTGACTTCTTTCATTTCACCTTATACCTAAGGATAGTCAGAATCATCTGTGATTTTAAATAATCATAATGGAATCTCAACAGTGACAATTTTTCCTATAGTTTGACTACCTGTCTTTTCAATCCTGATCTTCTGGAAGATAATTAGATACAGTACTTCAGTCTCTTTTTATATGGAGGTTTACTATCATCCTTCAAATGGGAAAATAAATTATACCACAGAATATGCTGTTTCATATAAATTGCATCCTGACTATGATGCTTACATGGATATTTCAAAAATTTGTCACTTCTTAAATTGGAACACTTAGAAGGTTACTTTAAAGTAGTTTCACGTAGTAAACTATAAAGAACTTTGCCTTTAAGAGAAATTTTGATACTGAAAGTACTGAAAAGACTCTCAACATACTGTGAACAATGCATGCAAATATAAAATGTCATAAGACTCTGAGCACCTATTGACTTATTTAGACCTTCCACCATGTCCATGATGTCTTTTATTAGGGAAAACCTAAAGCAGGGAGTGAAAAGCTTCCCCTATGGCATGGTACTTTGATTTGCTTGACTCTGCCAGAAGTTGTTTAGGAGAAACTTGAGGATTGCCTTTTTATTTGTTCACCCAGTCAACACTTAGGAAAGCTAGCCAATAGAAATGTTCATTCTCTATTCCTCAGATATTTAGATTGATTTGAGTGAGAGGATAAAAGAAACTGCTGAAAGCATCAACTATTGTTGAAGCAAGATCAATTTATCAAAGTCTGTTTAAGAGATATGAAAGTATCTCTGTCTCTAAGAAGTCTTCATATCCTGTCTTCATTTCAGTAGTTGTAATTCTGACCAGTTCCTTAGGATGAATGAATGTGCATGTCATATATTAATTTCCCTTCACTCTTAAAAATGGTAAATTCCCCAGCCAGGGCACATAACCAGGTTGCAAGCCATGTCTCCAGCCAGGTCCATAGCTGGAGGCAGGTGAAAGGCAACCATACATTGATGTTTCTCTCCCTCTCTGCCTCTCTCCCATCCTCTCTCTCTAAAAAAATAAATAAAATCTTTTAAAAAAATGGTAAATAGCCCTGGCTGGTGACACAATAGATAAGGTTCTGGCCTGAAGACCCAAAGGTCACTGGTTCGATCCCCAGCCAGGGCAATATAACCAGGTTGCAAGCCAGGTCTCT